>JAGKTI010007114.1:11045-21152 GCA_018397915.1 Birgus latro
ATTCTTTGTCTTCAAGTGTGGGTTTTATTTTCCATCTCCATCATCTTGCTGACCTAATCAGTTCATCGTCCCTTCATACTAAATCACTGACAATAGTTTGGTCGAAATCCGTCGTGGGGTTCAGGGGATATCGCGCCCACAAGAATGAAAAAAGTCAAACCTATATGACTTTGACCTTTGACCTTTCTGGCCTAATTAGTTCATCGTCCCTTCATACTGTATCACCGACAGAAATTTGGTCGAAATCCGTCTAGGGGCTCAGAAGATAACGTGCCACAAGGATAAGCTCCATACAACCTCCAATATCTTGCAGACATAAGCAGTTCATCATCCCTTCATACTTCTCTGCCCGTACTCTTTCGAAACTTGATTCCCTTCATCATGCTGGTCTGCTTTTAGCCATAGGTGCCTTTCGGTCAACCCCAGCTGCGAGCCTTTGCGTCGAATCGGGAGTTTCCCCCCCCTCTCCTCTCGTCGTTCTCTCCTCACAGTTAAGAGTTATGAATGTCTGCGTCAGTTTCCTTCCAACAGATTACTCCACCCTCCTCCCTCTCTCCGTCATTGTTTTCAGTCATTCTCTTATCTCCTTCCTTTCTCCCTCCGTCTCCCTGCTCTTCTTCAGTCAATTAGTTTCACCTTTCCACCCATTCTTCCCTTTCGTTCTGTTTCTTTCCCCCCATGGCTTTTACCTCCTCCAGCAGTCTGTTCGTCTTTTCTCTCTTGTTATCGCTCTCTTCTTTCTCCTGTCGCACTCCGTTTCCTTTTTCTTGAACACACTTTTCTGCAACTCCTATCTTTACCGATGGTTCCAAATCCCTTCACGGTGTTGGTTTTGCTGTTGTTTGCAGAGTCTTCTTTTTCCAGTTCTCTTCCTTCTTTTGCGGGTGTTCTCACAGCGGAATTTTATGCTATTCTTTTCGCTCTGAAGTCTATGTTTCGTTCCTCTTCGTCTTCTTTTGTTATCCTCTCCGACTTTCACAGTGCGCTGTCCCCTCTACTGACCTCTTCTTTTCATCTCCTTGTCACCCAAAATCAGGAGTGGCTTTTCCGTTTTTCTGTGAGCGAGAAGTCGATTCAATTTTGCTGGGTCCCTGGTCATGTTGGCATTGCCGGTAATGTACTGTACGTGCACACTCGCTGGCTCGTTCTGCTGCTTGGTCTCTCACGTCCTCTCCTTGACCCATTTCTGCTCCTGATTGTTTTCCTATTCTTACTCGCCTCTTCTGTGACCTTCGGCAAACTTTCATGGACTCCCAGATTACCAACAAGCTTCGTCTCGTTAAACGTTCTGTTCTTCCTTGGTCTATTTCCCCTAATCACAATCGTTGATGGGAGACTGTCATTCATCGTTTTCTCTTAGGTCACACCCGCCTCACACACGGACCCTTAATGAGTGGTGACCCCCCGCCACTTAATGAGTGGTGACCCCCGCCACTTTGTTCACGCTGCGACTGCCTCCTAACTATCCGACATCTTTTCCTCGACTGCCCACTCCTACTCCACATCCCTCGCTCTGCTTTTCCCTTCCTCTCATTATTACCCCACACCCTGTTGCCTACTGATTTCCTTGGTAACTCTCCTACGTTACCTATTTCTAATAGTATTGTTCTGCTTCTTGCTCTGCGTATTTTGCAACTGATTTAATTGTCCATCCTTGTTTTGCTACCTTAGTGCCACATTGCCTCCCTGGGCTTGGTGCTAGCTTTTCTCACTATTCATTCATTCATTCATCCCTTCCTACTGAATCACTGACAGTTGTTTGCTTGAAATGAAATCCGTCAAGGGGTTCAGGAAATATCGCTCCTACAAGGATAAACTATGTCAAACCAATATGACCTTGACCTCTGACCCTTTGAAGTTGCTGACCTAATCAGTTCATCGTCCCTTAATACTGTATCACTGACGGAAGTTTGGTGGAAATCAGAAGACGGGCTCAGGAGATATCGTGCCCATAACAGTGTTATGGACGCATTGACCCACGCACGCGCGGATGGACAGACCAATCACTTAATGCCTCCTTCACCGTAGGTGGGCGGGGACATAATGACATAAAACCTTACCCAACGATTCTGGGGACAAGGGCCCCTATGAGATCCTTCCAATCCTGAGCGTGTGCCTGGGGTGCCAGGCTGGCCCCCAGCAGGGACACCACCAGGAGGGCCACCAACACCGACTTCTTCATGATGTAGGAGAAGTTAAGTGCAGCTGTGCGAGAGAGATGGTCTTCACTCTTCACCAGCACCAGGTCTTCTGATGCTCTCGGCTGCCCGGCTCCTCATTTATACCCACCACCCCTCACTGTTCATAAATGGCATTTTTTTTTTTTTGAATTACAGAAAGTATAGCTGACGTGACAAAGCCAGGGAAATACCACAGAGAAGTAAAGAGTTATTGTACGGCGTGATGACGTGAATGGAGCCAATTAATGCAGTGCTGCGCACCAGCATTTTTTTCCTACTTCGCCTTTGGCGCTTTGATATTCGTTCAGTTCTCACCTTCTCACCTGTGTTCTGTGCAGGCTAATAGGAAGAGCACTAGGAAAGGTATGAGTGAAAGTGATATAACTAATGGAAAAAGAGAGAGAGAGAGAGAGAGAGAGAGAGAGAGAGAGAGAGAGAGAGAATATTTTCATAAACGTTTTCCAGTCCGTTTAAAGCTGGCTGGCTAAAGGCTATTAAGATATAATAAAGATGTGAAGAGGTACACTGTGACACCAAGTTTGAGTTGCATTAAGTAACAGAATAATTCGGGATGACTGATAAACAGAGTAAGAGAAGATTATTAGTGAAATAAGTGGAATGGCCTAGGAAGGAGCAAAGATGCGAAGGGGGTGCAACGGGAGAGTGAGAGAGGGCTATGATGGCAGAAAAATATGATGCAGTTTTCGGAAAAGGAACGAATGTGAATCAGAAAGGAAGGAAGGATTCGGGCAGTGAGAGGAGGTACAGCAGAGGTAGGATAAGTAATGAATGACCCAGCAAGTCTTAGGTTTCCTGCCAGAGCAACGTTGGCACCAACGTGAATTTGTTAGCAACTTCCCAATCATTATAATTCAGCATAAATAAATTAGTGAAGGAGGCGTTTGGTTATTAACCATCATTTTTTCAAGGACGGGGTCTGGGATAGCTTAATGGATTTGTTGCCTCGCGATGCCTGTGCCTTGAGTCTAGGTTTCAGATCTATGCCATGGCGGACATTTAAAGTGGGTGCTGATAATATCATATGTTTACATAAGTTTGCACCCTGTCAGCTCTACCGATGACATATACAGATTGTAAGACACAGAAACAGGCATAACAACGCTTCTACTCTGACATCCGTTATTCTGCCAATAGACACCCCTTCCCACTGTAGTTGGCCAGGCCAGTTTGGGAAAAGTTAAGTCTGGGTATCGCTGTGCCTTCAAGGAGGTCAGTCCTTGCATTTTGTTTTATAACAACATATAATCTCCCAATCATAATTTGCAACAACGTATTTCATCATCATAATTATCATAATACTTTATGAAGTAAATACGGATCTATAAATTAAGTCAGTCAACAGTTTTTCTCACTAAATGAAATAACAAAGAACCATGTTTCCCTCACTATGGTATACAGTATATACTTGCCACCAGTCTGTATTCAGTGACATTGTGGTGAGCAGGGCCGAGGAGAGGGGGGGGGAAGGGGAAAGCTGGGGACAGTCCCCAGGGCTAGGGCTGGAGAGGCGGCCCGTGCTTTCGAAGATAGTATTGAGAGGAAGGAAAATATAACAGTGTAATTCGCACTATAATAACATTGAATTTCTAAAAAAAATACCGTATATATACAAGGAAGTAGGAATAGTTAAATCTTAACACATAAGGCTATGTGTAACATTCACAGTTCAGGATTTGTATATTACTGTACTTTTATATCTTACTGATTGAACCGAGGGATAGAACCTCTGACTCGCCGTCTTCTTTTGTTTTAACTTCTTATAAATTTATTAGTAAATCAGAAATATATATACATAAACAAATACTCGATACACTATATTCGGTGTGTGATACCTGAAGCCTATAAGCATTCCAGTTCTAACTGCCCACTAATTTGAAGCTGGTTGAGATACAGGGGATACAATACGGACACCAGATCAGCTGATGCACCAGTTTTCTCTTATTATAAGATTCCTACAATCGACAGACATAGAAATTAATGGACCGTGAGACAGTGGTTAGGGATCAGTCTAGCCGTGAGGTGGACTTCTAGAATAATCTATTCATTACAGTTTACAACGGGAGGTGGGCCTGTTGTCGATAATCTTGTCACGGGTCTGGTGATGGCTGTTGGTGATGCTGGTGGTGAGGGAGGTTGTGTTATAATGCATACATGGTTGAATCAAAATAATTCTAGGGACAGAACAGACCAAGGCACTGTCAGATGGCTGGGTGTCTTACAGTCATGTCACGACGTAAGTGGCTGGTGAAAGTTTGACCTTCGGCCGCACACTAGGCTTCACTGCAAATATCTGTGAGAAAAATGTAAAATTATTGCAGAATCTGCCATTCCACTGGATGTGAAGTGACCTTAACACCTTAACCAAGCCGAAAATAATTGAAACTGCATTCAAACAGGCATCACTGTCCGCAGTTTTGGGTGTAAGCGTGAGAGAGAGAGAGAGAGAGAGAGAGAGAGAGAGAGAGAGAGAGAGAGTTCTTTGATATCAGAATCTTTCGACTCCATAGCTGCTTGCTGTCGAAACTAGCCACTAGAGGTCGTGTCGTGCACCAGAACAGTGAAGTCGGAGTATACAAGAAATGAACTCTATCTGTAAAAACAAAGAAGCTTCACAAAGCAGGTGTTCGCCTAACGAGGTGGGATACACCATGCACCTGACAAGGAGTTTTACGTCAGTGTGACTGAGGCTCAGGATACGCTGTTTCATGAATGGGATGTTGCAGTCCAGACATTTAAAGCAACAGTAGCCAGTTGTTCATCCCTGAGTGGTGTTATATGAGCAATAAACCCCAACCACCAGTTATAAGCCACATCCAGTTGGAGAGCCTTCACCCATTAGATCAGCGGTTCTTAGTCTTTTTGGGGTCGCGCCCCCCTTATTTTTGGTCCACATACCGACGCCCCCCCACCCCTTCGCTTCCTTCCATAGTCAGACTCTGAAAACTTATTCTTGAAATATTGTTATTATTGATGCCGCAGTTTCAATGGAGGCTGACTTAGCTGAATACAGGCTGAATTAGCCCTTCAGCAATTCACTATCCCGCTTTTCGGGGGATAGGGGGCAGCTGAGGGACGTTCACATAACCAGGTTTGGCGCCACAACGTAAAGGCGTCTCATTCCTGCACCTACATCGTTCAAAAAGGGAAAATAATAATTCTGTGTAGATTTTAATTCATTTTTAACTTAGATAATAATACCGACACAAGAGCGATAAAAAACACCACCAGATGGTCAGGAACACGAATACATGTTTATAAATACCACCACATGGTCCTAAATAACACCACAATGTCATACAGCCCCGCCACATAGTCATGGTCATACACAGCACCACATGGTCACTGATACAAGAACCGGGTCATGGTTATAAACACCACTACATGGTCATACAACACCACTTGGTCCTGGTTAGAGTCACTACCATTTGGTAATACACATAAACACCACCACATGGAAAACCACCACATGGTCATAGTCATAAAACCACCACATGGTCATAGTCATAAAACCACCACATGGTCATAGTCATAAAACCACCACATGGCCATAGTCATAAAACCACCACATGGTCATAGTCATAAAACCACCACATGGTCATAGTCATAATCATCACCTCGTTGTCATTAACAGCACCGCATGCCACAGACACCACCGAATTGTTGTTAGCCTCACAGAACGAGTGTGGTCACGGTCAGAAATATCACCACATGGTATTGGTCATAAACACCTCCACATGGCCGTAAACACAACACGAGCCAGAAACACCACCACATAGTCACAAACCCCACCTCATGGCTATAAACACCACCAAAAGTTCATAAACACCACCACATGGTCATAAACACTACTGATTGGTCTTGCACATCATAATATGGTCCTGAGCACCGCCTCATGATAAATAACACTGCCACATAATCACTGACATCACCACATAGTAACCAACACCACCACGCGGACATGGTTAGAGCACAACATGGTCATAGCCATTAACACTACCAGATGTCATGAAGTATCGCCACTTGGCCATAAACACCTACGTATTATAATAAAACAGCTCCACCAAGCCTCAACCATCAGATCAACACATGTTTATCATAAACACCACCACATGATGGTCAAATAACACCTCACAGTCACAAACGTTCGTAATCTCTCATTTTTATTTACAAAGCTCCTTCTTGTAAAGAAACACAAGCCAATTTGCATTCCTTTGGTTAATAAGCATACCGATAGATATTTTTGTTTGGTTCAAATAATTAAGCATCAGTCAGCAGAAGAAGCAAGGATCTGAGTGCGAGAGGCAGGAAGCTGTCACCTGTGGACGTGGCGAGCTACTGGCACTTGAAGTTTGTCAAAATTTTCAATAAACAGTGAAAATGACAGTCCAGATTTATTTACAGACTAAGAACGAAAGCCAACATTTTGATGCTCCAAGTTTGCTAACTGGGGTGCTGTCCATTTTGCAATAAAAGAATCCTTGGTATCCTAACTTTTTCTCGAAACGGCCAGATCAGAAGAAAATGAAAGAAAAGCATTCGGGAGCCGAATGCTAATCGCCCGCCAGAATATGCTGTTGGCCAAGTCCAAGATTTTGGCCATATCTTGATGCCCTGAAGGTTTCATGTTGATAGCTCAAGCCGTTCATGAGATAAAGGGAACAAACACACACACACACACAAACACACACACACACAAACACACACACACACACACACACACACACACACAGAGGCGGGCAAAAACATTCTCTCTTCTTTTGTAAAGGCGGCCGATAAAAATCATGAAGGTGACCAGGCGACAGGCATGGAAAGAAACCTACTTATTACACGGGGGTACAAAGAATGTTGTGTTTTGAACGTTGGAGCAGAGACAGAATAATAACTCTGAATATAAATCAATGGTTGCTTTACACACACACACACACACACACACACACACACACACACACACACACCTGCTCAGGATATTGTTTTTCCTCTGGGTCTTCGCGCCCCACTTGGAAATTGTTTACGTCCCACCAAGGGGGCGCCTCCCAGGTTATGAACCACTGCATTAGACCAATGGTTTTTAATATCTGTAGGGTCGCGCCCTTCTTTGCTGTTGACGCACATCCCCCCCCCCACCCACCTACTTTTTTTTATTCTGTCATATGACGCTAACATTATCTTCCAGAACTAAATAAGAGAATTATAAACCACGTTTTATCTTACTGATATTGTAAATGAAATAAGATGGACCGTAGAAGCAACATGCCAGTACACATTAAATTAATTATATTCTTGACACCAGGTCATTGGTGTTATAAGCGCAAAGCCACGTGTCATATACCTTACTGAGCATTCTCCTCAACGATCAGCTTTTGTAATCGGTCTTGACAGCAGCCAGTGTATTAATTGCTGCCCCAGCCAAATACATGGATCCCAAGATCACTATATAAACGTAAACATCACCAAATAACACCATAAACTCACCACATGGTCATGAAAAACACCTCACGGTCTTGAACGCCAGTACACAATTATGGTCATAAAACCACCGTATGGCCATACACTCTACCATATAGTCATAAACACCATCACATAGTCATGGTGATATACACCACCACATTGAAATAAACACCATCACATAGTCTGGTCATAAGCAACACCACACAGCCATAAACGTCGCCACATGGCCATAAGCACCACCACATGCTTAAAAACACTATCACATGTATTAAACGCCACCGCTGGATCATTAAACAAAACCACATGGTCATGAAGCATCAATACGTGCTTATAAACACCGCCATATTGCTATAGAAACCAGCACATGGTCATGGCCGTAAACACCAGCACATGGTCATAACCACCACCACATGGCCCAAAACACCACATGGTCATAGTCATTCATACCACCACATGGTTTTTAGCGCCATAAGAAGATCGTTGACATCGCATGGTTATAATTACAACTACATGGTCATGGTTATTAACACTATCTCAAATCCGTCATCACATGATTATAAATACTATCACACTATCACGGTTAGGGGCACCATAGCATGACTGTTAATACCGCCATATAATTACCCGCAGCACCGCATGGTCATAAATACAATGAGATCGTCATGGTAATGAACATCATTCTGCGTCGATGGTCATAAACAGCGTCACGTGCTTGTAAACAATGCCACGTGATCATTAGCATCACCACGTGTTCTTAAAAGCCATTACATAACACCATCAGACAACCATAACACTAAATGGTCATAAATTTTATCCCAGGGTCATAAACAATAGTCAAAAACTGTACATGTTCATAGACGACTTTTGAATTGTCAGATTTCCTTCTTGAGATTTTAAAAAAATAGTATTGTTTGAAGTAATCGTCGTCATTATTGTTTGGCTCAAATAATGACATACACCTCAAATGAAGACAAACACATAAGAGTGCAAGAAACAGGATCTTGTCGCGCGGTGAGATGTTCGCCGACTGTTATATTCAGTATAGAAAAAAATTGACAATATGAGAACAGACTTGTGTACTGCTTAGGAAGGAAACGCAACTCTCTGGCGTTGATAATTCTAATTAAATCAGGTGCGGTCCATCCATATATAATAGACTTCTTGGGATCTATACTTTTCTTTCCATATAGCCAGACCAAACAGAGAGTGAGAGAGAAAGAGAGCAGGGAAATGGCAAGGCGGCAGAGAGTGGACAAAATCTTCTCATTACCGGGGTATAAAGAAAAATGTCCTTCCAAGGTTTGAACAGAGACGAAAAATATATAGTAATCACAGGTTCGTCACACACACACACACACACACACACACACACACACACACACATACACACACACACACAGGCAGAGAGAGAAAGAGAGAGAGAGAGAGAATTGTTCAGGCCATTTTCTGTTTTATTTCTAGGTCGTCTGGCCCCCTCTCCCCTGAAAAATTGTCCTCATCCCCCCTCCCCCAAGGTCCACACCCTAAGGTTTAGAGCCATTACACCAAACCACTAGGCGTCCATTTCTTTATAGGTCAAGGTTACCACCCAATCTTGTAAGTGGTTTCGTGGGGAACTATAAACCATTTTCCTTGTCACTCACTGAAGAATTACCTGAAAGTAACTCTGCATTAAGTGAGTGTTTTGTGGGTGTCTCCACCTACGTTAATGACAATGTGGTGTGGGTGTTGATGGCCATGTGGTGTGTGGGTGTTTATGGCCATGTGGTGTGTGGGTGTTTATGGCTACCTGGTGTGTGGGTGTTTATGGCCATGTGGTGTGTGGGTGTTTATGGCCATGTGGTGTGTGGGTGTTTATGGCCATGAGGTGTGTGGGTGTTTATGGCCATGTGGTGTGTGGGTGTTTATGGCCATGTGGTGTGTGGGTGTTTATGGCCATGTGGTGTGTGGGTGTTTATGGCCATGAGGTGTGTGGGTGTTTATGGCCATGTGGTGTGTGGGTGTTTATGGCCATGTGGTGTGTGGGTGTTTATGGCCATGAGGTGTGTGGGTGTTTATGGCCATGTGGTGTGTGGGTGTTTATGGCCATGTGGTGTGTGGGTGTTTATGGCCATGTGGTGTGTGGGTGTTTATGGCCATGTGGTGGGTGGGTGTTTATGGCCATGTGGTGTGTGGGTGTTTATGGCCATGTGGTGTGTGGGTGTTTATGGCCATGAGGTGTGTGGATGTTTATGGCCATGTGGTGTGTGGGTGTTTATGGCCATGTGGTGTGTGGGTGTTTATGGTCATGTGGTGTGTGGGTGTTTATGGCCATGTGGTGTGTGGGTGTTTATGGCCATGTGGTGTGTGGGTGTTTATGGCCATGTTGTGTGTGGGTGTTTATGGCCATGTGGTATGTGGGTGTTTGTTGCTACCTGGTGTGTGGGTGTTTATGGCCATGTGGTGTGTGGGTGTTTAT
>JAGKTI010007114.1:21210-38093 GCA_018397915.1 Birgus latro
GTGGGTGTTTATGGCCATGTGGTCAGTGTGTTTATGGCCGTGTGGTTTATGGGTGTTTATGACCATGTAGTGTGTGGGTGTATGGCTATCTGTTGTGTGGGTGTATGGCTATCTGGGGTGTGGGTGTGATGGTGTTTGATGACGTGGTGTTATGGTATTTATGTTATGGTGTTCATTATGTGTGTGTGTGTGTGTGTGGTAACAGAAAAAGGTAGAACGGACTCAGCTATAGGATGGTGGAGGGGACTTGGCTATGAGCACTAGCTATTAAGGGAGGCGCGACCCTAATAGATTCAAAGCCTCTGTACCACCGCAGTAATATAAATGAGCCTCATGACTCTATCTGGCTGCTCTGCACTTGTCCAGATTACAGCCGTCTCTGGGCCACGCTTCTCTTTGGAGCAAATGCTTTGTCCTGAGCGGCAGCCAGCACCACCACAACCACCACCATCAACATCACAGCTGCCGCCACCATAACCACTACATTACAGCTGCCTCCACCATTACCATCATCACTGCTACCATCATCAACACCAACACAGCTGCCACCACCACCATCACAGCTTCCACCATGAAACCATCATCATCGCAGTTACCATGGTTGCCGACTGGCCCTTGATGCTATTGCAGTTTAGGGAAAGAAATGGAGTTCTATGTTTATACAATAACATAAAAACTGAAACCTGTCCTGATGCCAGCACAATCGTAAACAGTGCAAAACTAGTGTTTAGTCTAAGCTTTGGTATCAGACTTGGAATAGTTTTCTTGCTCTCGAGGCTGTCACAGCAAAAACAAACATATTATAGAGGTTGTACTAGAAACAAAATATATTATGAATATAAAGCAAATTTTCATCATGAGTGACACAAACTTATTCCGATCAAACTTACCTTTTGATCCTCGCCCCCCCCCCAGGTTGAGAACCACTTACTAGTTAGTAAATATTACCTGTTGCTGTTGTTATTCTTATTATTTTTATTGCTGATGCTCAGTCCCAGTTTGTCTGGCTCAACAGCCCAGTCAACCGCAGGTAGGCAACTGCCTCTATGAGGTATTACAGGTTCCCTACACTGTTTATGTTGTGCCTGTATTTTAATATTCCGTATTGTGGGTTACGTTGTGTGGCCCTAGTGATTAAGCGGGGCACGTGTAATGTGTGATTACATTCAACCCAAATCTAAACTGGTAACTGAGAAGGGCTGGGTGATGTCCTGATCTAAGCCTATCTAGGTGAACTCGATCAGCTCGGTTTAAGGATATCTCTGATGGGTGGAAGTCTGGAGGGGAAGGGGAATTGTCGTACCATAGTGCTGTGATCGAGGTAAAATGCGCCCCCTCCATGATCAGTATTATTGACACAGTATATTGACTCAATATTATTGTTCAATATGAGTCCCCCCTATCTGGCTTCATATTACTGCTCAATATCGTCAGTCTAGCGAGCGATCTCAGGGAGACATCATGACTGACGCTGACATTGCTTTAATCGGAACTTCAATAGTCAACTGTACGAAAGAGAAGAAAAGATGCAGGTGGATGAAAGAGTGGTACAAGAAAAAACATGAGTATAGCAATGAGAATTTATTGAAGGATGTAAGGGTCGGTGAACTAAAGGATTATGGAAATTATATGCGAATGGACAGTGCAGCATTTGACGATTTACTGAAGATGGCGGCTCCATTTATTTCGAAAAAGAACACTGTGATGTGGGAAGGTATCTCTGCAAGTACGCGGCTATCAGTAACACGACACTATCTGGCCACCGGCAACACATTTGAAGATGTGAAATTTGTTAGTGCAGTGTCCCCTCAGTCGATCAGCTGTACCCTGATGGAGACATGCGAAGCTATTATTCACTGCCTCAAAGGATATATAAATGTAAGAAAAGAAGGGATTAGTGTTTCAATATTTATATATGAAAAATAAATGACTAGCCTAACACAAAGAAACATGTACTGCACTAAGAGAATGGAACAAGTTATTGTGATAATAAGGCTATACTTATGTAAAAAAAAAATAATAATACATATATCCTCATGATATTTGACAATAAAATTAAGTTTTTATTAACATAAATATTAATCGTAATAGTATACCACAGGATATAGCCTACCTACTGTAGAAAATGCCTTTCCATGAGTGACATGAATAATTTTGTAAGTATGAGAAAAATCCTTTCGTGTGAAACTGTAGTACAGTACATCACTCTCAAAAGAAGTGATACCTCGCTAGCCAACCCATCCGCCTTTCGTGCGGTAACACTGTAACTCTTACAACTTCAGGTGATTCGAGGTGGGCTTTGAGATACTATGCCTGAGTGAACCCCAATTTGAATTTAATTTCACTTGCTGATAAACTAATGTGGCAAATCCTTTGACCTCAGCAGATAATCTAATGTTGAACGCTTTCATAATGTAGCACTTATCATTCACATTAAAACACGATGAGCGTATGCCCCTCAAAATTGCAATGTATCTGCCAACGATTTCCAACTATTCTCCACACAATTCAAAGGTGATTATTATAACTTTCACCCCGTAGCCTAAACTGTTACGTTACGTATAATAATTTAACATCATTACCGACTGGAGATGATATATTGGGTACACGTCCAGGAAAGACCAATAATTAATCTTGTACTGACCCGCACATTCTAAACATTTTGAGGCTAAACAAATATAAGTGTCATTCACATGAGGCAGCTTAATATTAAAGGCGGCATGTCTTCATGTTGTGCAATTTCGAGGTAGCCTACAACACCATGGTGAAAAAGGGACACCTCTTTGACATTATTATAGTATCATTGTTTTGACGAGGTCTGTAAAATGACTGTGATCTCGATGACCTCGTCAGAAGAAAAATTTTCTTTGATGCATAATGTACACAGGTTTTGTGACGTATTACTGGATAAAATATATTACCGTAGGAATGACACTGTTATAAGTAAAACAGCAGTTCTTCGCTAAAATAAAGATGAAAGTTAAACTTCTATTAAGCTAAGAATTCCAGATCATTTTTGTAGAGATACTGCATTACGTGCCTCGTGACATTTTCAAAGAATGTGAATTTTTTCATTATCATTCGTTTACTGATTTTTGTTTTTCCTACGTTTTATGGTTAGGTATTTCATGTTTCTCCAGAATAATACTGTAATATGACGATGAAATGTGTAACAACATCAGTGTTACGTTTTTGTGCTTTAAGTCTTAGATAAGGCATCCTCTGGATATCGTACACGAAAGTTTAGCATCTCACGGTTGGCGCCATAATGATGATGCAGTACGAGAAGAATTTTTATAGTAGCTAGGTCCACTGTCCGAGTGGCATTCTAATGTAAATACTCCCTTTATCATCTCAGTCCCCGAATTTCATAGATTATTCTTGTCCTTCACGATGTAGTCTAATTTTAATGTCCGATAACTTTGGAGATAATATCACTGAATTCGGAGGTTGCAATTTCTGTCATGGACAGTAATCCCAAAGCTTGAAGCTCAAGAGCTGAATTTGTCTGCCCAGATTAGTATCCATATCAATAATTACTCCTCTGTAGCCTACCACATATCTGTGAGTGAGGGGATGTGTGCCAGAGTGAACGCTAGCCTGGCCACATCTCTAATACGTATGCGTGGGCTGAAGGAATGTCTCAGCCGGAGCAACAGCTAGCCTGGCCATATCTCTACCACATATGCCTGGGTGAAGACGTGTCACTGCTAATTCACATGCCATGCTGGCCATATCTCTGTCACATATGCACAGATGTAGGAAAATGATAGTGCTTGATTCCTCCTTTACCTGGTCATATCTCTGTCACATACAGGTTCTTGGGTTACCATAGTAATGCACATATGAAATTCAGAAGGCCTAAGCTCAAAAGGACGGAGGACATATTTGTGTGCTGGTTCAGTTTGCCCCATGTCCTACTTTTGGTGGCAATAGGCCTAGTAGGTTGACCGTCAGTGCGCTTTTACGCATGCACACATACATGCACACACACACACACACACACAGTGAACGTCGTCAGCGTCGGAGCTCCATGGAAATCGTGGGAAAATAACGCAATATCGGCGGCGAGAAGGAAGCATGCCTATTGTGAATATGCGAATTGAATGCGTGAGTGGTGGTCCCGACTCCTTTGAGTGAAAGTAAGCCGGAGGTGCCGGTCAGATAAGAATAGAACACAGTGACGGTTTTAAATTTTGTACGACTGCGCCATGGCGGAGAGAAGTAGTGCATTGTTTATAGTCCGGCAGCGGAATGGAGTTTTGGGCTGAAGTGGTATTTCGAGTACATACAACATTTTATTGTTTTTTTCCTGGTAGGTGGGAGCCTCTAGACCTGAAAACCACTTGATGCCAGTTTGGCATATTTGGGCATTTTTTTTTTGACAGGCAAAATTCAAAATGGGTCCTATCCTACACTATCGAAATCTTAAAACGTCGATATCTTTGTTAACAATTGGTCTATGAACCTAAATTTGGGTGGCAAAATGTACATTTTTTATGTCAAAGAATCCAAATATACCACTAAATTTATGACCGGTGCATTCAACATGCATTAATTTGCAAATTATTAGAAATTAAGGGGCTTTGAGACCCTATTTTTTTTTTTGAAACTGTACCTTTTCTTCCTATAAGTTCTATTCATACAAAGCCTATTTCAGCTTCAGTTATTATAATGGTCGCATTCCTACCAATGGACAAGTAGGCATGTTATGCTTTTATTCTTATTTTGCTTACAGCTTCCAGGTGCATGATGCCATTTGTTTCAGCGTTGCTACTGGAATATCCTATATGTGCATGCTTTGTAGTGGTGGTGGTATTGTGTCAGCTGCATTTTTGTATCTGTTTTCTGATTAGATGAATACGGGGACAAGCAGTTCAATTCAACAAAATAGCTGGATGCTCCTGAACTACATGAAGTGCAAGGACAAGAAGGAAAGTCTGTGTGAAGTTTTTACTGCTCGGCGTATATCGCTAGTCACATCTAGCAAGCAGCGTGGGGACACATTACATAGTGCCTATAACGTGGGAGATACTGATGATACCTCTGAACATTTGGTGGGGTGCCTAGAATGTTAGCCGGAAAAACATTTCCTCAGAACATCAGAGCTCTACGCCTTGTGACAGAAGAGCTGTTGCGCGAA
This sequence comes from Birgus latro, assembly GCA_018397915.1. Taxonomy (NCBI): domain Eukaryota; kingdom Metazoa; phylum Arthropoda; class Malacostraca; order Decapoda; family Coenobitidae; genus Birgus; species Birgus latro. Next base: position 26,354 of record JAGKTI010007114.1, read on the forward strand.
ACCATTCAGAACTTCGAAGAAGACATGGACCTAGTAACTCTTCTTGATAGGATTGTGACACAGAGTAGGACTTCCAAACTATGGATTGATAACCTGATCAAACCCGTACTGTTGATGATGATGTTTACAAGAGCAGAAAGGGAAGCAGTTTGGCCACTCCACCTGTACACAGTGAAGCATATGATATCGTATTTCTTCTCTGCTGGCCAAGGTACACTTTGTATTACTTGAACTGCATGGAGCAACTTTCAGACTCAGTGTTGCAGCACTTTCTCCGAGGGCATCATGTTATGAGGCACCAGCCAGGATAGTGGAATGGCCTTTGGTCCAACATATATATAGAAACAACATTCATGCGCTATGCCCACAGCCCAGGAGAACTCATAGTTATAACACTAAAACCATCTGCCGTGAAGAAATGGGCTCTAAGTCTGCACATCTGCAGTCGCCTCATCAAAGATGTTGCAGATATGACGGAGAACAAACTACAAACTGTTGTCACCGTACACAAAGAAGAGTCAGATGTCCGGATCCAGTCTGATGAAGACCGCAGGAAACTGAGAGACAAGCTAGCAACAAGTACTGATCCCCTTCACGTAGAAACTCACCCAGATGGATTGATCAGTATTGTTTCAGGAAGGTTCTGCCCAAATTCAGTGAATGTTGAACAGTCCGTCAGCATAGGTGCACAACAAATTGAGCATTTCCAGTCAGGATGGTCAAAAAGCTTCCACCAACCTCTTGCAAAGCAAGTCACTATGATGTCAGTTACAAGAAAACAGAAAAAAATAGGACAATGATCTGTGTACGACGCAAAGCTTATTTTCTCCAGGGTCCTCGGCCTTCAGAAAGCACGCGACATAGACCTCTCTTCTGTCTTGATGTATGAACTGGCTCCAGTTCCGCCATCTGTGTTTGAAGATACTGGTGATATGTGCATCACTAAATACAAGTCTGAACTTAAAAAAACAGATGCAAGCTGAGGTTTCTGAACGACTCTGTCCTGCACCTGATGCATTTGTCTTGGATGGATGTGCCATTCTTTGGGTTATAACATGGCCTACCTCAGGGTCACTTGAAGACTTCGTCCAGAACCTGACAGTATATCACACGTCAAATGAGAAAAGCAGATACCTATTTAGTGTTTGATCGCTACCACCATGATAGCATAAAGAATGTTATGAGAAGTGTCAGAGCAGGTTCTGAAGGCAGCCATAAACACAAGCTAAGTATCACAACACCTCTTCCACCACAGAAGGTCATCTTAACTGTGACAGAAAATTAGGTGCAACTCATCAACCTGATCTGTGATTATATCCATGACCATCCAGATTTACTTCCAGCACATACAAGATTAGTTTTGACAGGACAAAAGCCAATTCCTGTGAAATGGCACTATCCAATGCAGGAATGATCTACAAACAAAGCATGAAGAAGCTGATATTATTATTGCTCAGCAAATGGTTCATCTAGCATCTCAAGGAGTATCATGCATTAATGTCCTTTCTGATGACACTGATGTGTTCATACTTCTCATGCATTTCTACAAGCAGAGAAACCTCACATGTAACTTGATAATGAGTGCCACTAGTCAGATCAGGTCGTCCACGGACATCAGAGCTACAGTTGAACAACATTCTGTCATTGTACCATACTTATTACCAGCCCATATATTGACAGGATGTGATACTGTGGCCTTCTGCTGGGGCACTGGTAAGGGTAAAGCCCTCAAGGCATTGAGATCTGGCCAACAGCTAAACCCCTTGGTAAACTTGATGCCCTATCTTCGGATGCTCTGGAGGAAGCTACAAGATTCTATGCTACTTCTTATGGATCAAAGGAAACTGGTAATATGTCAGCTATACGGTATGACGTCTGGAAGACAAAGATTGGTAATACAAAGTTGAACTCAGCACCTGAACTTAGAGCACTTCCCACGACTACCGAGGCATTCAAGGAGAATGTCCTCCGAGCCCATCTTCAGTGTGCATTATGGCGAGCTGCTCTAGATCCTGAGCCACCAAAGCTTGATCCCACATGTTATGGATGGACACGAGAGGTTACTCCAGGTATGTTGCTGCCTAAATCCCTTCCACCAGATGTCCCACCAGCCCAACTTGATGTGCTGAAAATGATACGTTGCGAATGTAGCTCAAACACTCCATGTTCCACCAGTAGGTGTAGCTGTTCAGCTGCCATGATCTCTTGTTCTGTGTTTTGTGAATGCCATACATCACTCAACCGTCACAATGAACAAACTAGCCTTGTATTTGCTTTGGATGAAGAGGATGATTAGTTTGATTAGTCTGAACGTATATTTATGAAAACGTTGCTGTTTGTGTGCACTAGATAAAACTTGATCACATACTTTTTTTTCATGGAAATATATATTTTGTAAAAGTGAAATTAATAAACTAATGAAAGATTTTTTTTTTTTTGTCAAAAAAACTAGTAATTGAATCTAAGGTAAGAACTCGAATTTTGAGAAACAAAGGGAAAAATATACTCTAATTTCTAAGTATTTGCCAGATATAGCATTTGGAATGCACCAGTCATGAATTTAGTGGTGTACTGGTACTTGGATTCTTTGATCTAAAAAAAAAAAGGTACATTTTGACATCAAATTTAGCTTCATAGACCAAATATATTGACGTTTTAAGATATTGATAGTGTAGGATAGGACCCATTTTGAATCTTGCCTGTAAAAAAACTTGCCCAAATATGCCAAAGTGGTTTTGAGGTTTAGAGGCTCCCACCTACTAGGAGAAGCAATAATATGTGTGTACTCCAAATCCTAATTCAACCTTCTGCTGCCAGACTATTAAATCCAGCGATAGTGAGTTCGCGGGATCCTCCAATGAAGACCAAAACAACGGATTATCCAACTGAACCAAACAAGAGTAACAAGCGTAGAGAAAGTGGCTGAGAAGAATACCCAGGAATTAAAACATGTATGGGCAATAATTAGTGTATTACAAGAACGAACCTCGGTACAGGAAAAGGAGATAAAGGAGTTGAGAAATAAGTTACAAAGCGTCTGCTCACGCAGTGCTGACCGGGAGAGAAAGGTGTCTGAATTAAAAGGGGGTAATGAATCAGTCGCAAGTAAAATAAAACAGCTTAAATGGGAAAATAAGAGGCTGGAGAAGGAAAGGGACAAAACTTGACGAGAATGAATCTAAATCCAAGATGGACGAGGAATATATGGAAATCCAAGAACACCATAAGGTGGAAAATAAAACCCACACTTGAAGACAAAGAATATATGTACCAAACAGTTTCGGTGGACACTGCCACCATCTTCAGTGGTCAAGATACAGAGAAGGAATGACATTTTGATACTACAAGGGCTCCATTTTATGTCTGTGTGTGTGGAAGGGAGGAGTAAAGGTGAGGTGGGATGGGGTGGATTACTGTAAGCGGGAATTTCCTAAGAGTGAAAGGGGGGACCAGGCAGGTCAGGTATAATTCCTGTCTGACCCCACCTGTGTCGGTGCGGGGAGGGACATTTCCACCAGGGACCTCATTATAGGATCTAGCTTGTACATGCCTTCACTAAGGTTGAAATTCTCGTATTTTTGGATACACATGGCTTCAATAATCTTTCGTTTCCGAAAGTCTTGACTTTTATACAGTAGATGACTACCTTGCCAGTCAATTCTGTGGTTGGCTTCACAAACATGATTGAATATTGCATTGTTTAAATTACATGTTTTTATGGCATACTTATGTTCCTTAATCCGTGTTTCCAAACTTCGACCTGTTTCTCCTATGGCAGTGTCCACCGAAACTGTTTGGTACATATATTCTTTGTCTTCAAGTGTGGGTTTTATTTTCCATCTTTGATTAACACGCAAGAGTGATTCATCCAGCCAACACCATAAGGGGTGGTGGGGGGGGAAACTCAACTGGAAGATATAATAAGTCTTAAGATTTTAGAACAACAAAGGAAAACCAGGAAAAGGTAGAGAAGGAAGTGGTGAAGATACTAAAGAGTAAAGAATCACTTGTCAGAGATGCAGCAGACAAGGAAAAACTCGTGATTATCTCAGGTTTGAGAGAAAAACTGATGTCAGTGAGTTAGAATGAGGAAAGGAAGAATTGAGAAGGGCGAGGGAAATAGTATCAATAGTTAAAGAAGGAAAGGACGAAACCCAGAGGAGATCGAAGAAGTGTTTAAGCTGGGAAAGTACGAATATGTGGAGGGAGAGACAAGGCCACTAAAAGTAAAATTTTAATCTCAGGTCACAGTAAATGAAATGATCAACAACACGTGGAAATTATCAGATAGGGAAGGATTCAAAACTATCTGGTTAAGGAGAGGTGCAGATGAGGAAGAGAGAGCTAAAATACAGGAACTTGTTGAGGAAGCGAAGGAAAAAAACGACCAGAGAACGAAGGAAGATGACAGAGTTCTATTGGAGACTTATGGATCAGAAATTGAAGAAGTGGTACCGAAGGAGAGAGGAAGAGTGAAGTACAGGATAAAAACAATGTAAAAAGATTGAAAGTGACATACGCTAATGTACGAGTAGATGGTCTAATTTCAGGAAGGCTAGAAATAAACGACTTCTTGAGGGTAAATGAGCCAGGCATTACATGTGCTTCGTAGAGACCAAGCTAAGAGGAAATATTGAAATCCAAATAGGAGATAGGAAATACAAAATTATGGAGTAGAGATGAAAAAGAAAAAAACGGAAGGAGTGATGATAGTAGCGAAAAACAGCCTAAATGTGGATAGTGTGAAACTGGGCGAAGGTATGGCTGAAGAGATAAACATGGTAACAGAAACCAGAGGAAAAGGCAAGAGGGACATCGCAGTAGCATATCCCCCCCCCCCCACCCACCCCCGAGACAAGGACATGAAATGAGGAGGAATATCAGACGATGTCGGACATGGTTTGATATCTACAGAATGTAATTGAGAAAAGCAACAACATAATCCTGATGGGTGACTATATGAAAAGAGGTAAACTGGAAGTAGCTAAGATTCCTGGGGCAGTATATTATTAAATGTATATAATGACCCAGTGGGTCAAAGAAGAGACAAGATATAGGGAGGATGACACACCAGCAAGACTAGATTTAATTCTAACCAAAGAACCTGATGCAATTGATTCTTTGAAATATCTGTGTCCTATAGGATAAAGTGATCATGTTGTAGAGTTCCTAACGATAGAAAGAAATGGGGAGACAAGAGATGAGCTATACAGGCATGAAAGATGCAACTTTGGGAAAGCAAACTTTACAGGACTGAGAAAATTTTTCGAAGAAGCTCATTGGCAAGAATTTAGGGAAGCAAGAGAGATACAGAAGAAGTGGGATATCTTTCTAGACTTCTATAATACGGGAGTGGAAAACTATGTGCCAAAAGTTAGTGGGAGAGAGAACTGGAGAAATGACTGTTTCCACATAAGGTGCATGATAGCAAAAAAAGAAAGAGATAAGGCATGGAACAAATGGAGAAAGAGAGGTAATGATAGAACAAAGGAAGAATATAGAAGAACCAGAAATGAATATACAAGAATACGTAGAGAGGATTAAAGAAACTTCGAAAAAGGTATAGTTGACAAATGTAAGGAAGAACCTAAATTATTTTACAGGTTTGCTGGTGGCAAATTGAAACAAAAGGAAGGAATCAATAAGCTGAAAGGAGGGAAATGCCTATAATCATGCGGTTATGCAAGCAGAAATAATGAACAAATGTTTCCAAGCAGTCTTCACTAGAGAAAGTGATCTTGTGAAGAAGGAAGGAGTGACTAGAAATGTAGTGTTAAAAGATGTAAGAGTTGAAGTGCAAAAAGTATACAAATTACTGGAAACTCAGTGTGTGAGGACAGACGGGATCTCTAATTGGATACTAAAGGAATGCAGAGAACATCTGGCGGATAAGATTCACGGTTTAATTGTGTATTCTCTGGAAGAAAGGAAAGTGCCTCGGGAATGGAAGAGGGCCAGTGTGGTACTAGTTTATATGGAAGGGAACAAGGAAGAGCCCCTGAATTATAGACCACTGCCCCTGACCAGCATGGTCGCAAAATTGTGCGAGAGAATTCTGAAAGACAGATGGATAAAATATCTGGAGGAGATGGACATTTTGGCAGAAAGTCAGCTTGGATTCAGAAGTGGAAGCTCGTGTGTATCCAACTTGTTGAGCTTCTACTCATGGGCGACAGACGTTCTACAGGAGAGATAGTTGGGTGGATTGTGTGTATTTAGATTTGAAGAATGCCTTTGACAAGGTACCCCACAAGCGATTAATGTGGAAACTGGTACACATAGGAGGACTGCAGGGAAACTTCTTTGAGTGGATGAAAGACTTCTTGAGAGACAGACAAATAAGGACAGTAATAAAAGCCAGGATGTCTGGACTGAGGGAAGTAACAAGTGGAGTCCCGAAGGGCTCGGTGTTGGTAACCGTAATGTTCCTGATTTACGTAAACGATATGGTAGATGGAATGAACAGTTATGCAAGTGTGTTTGCTGACGATGCAAGGATCGTGAGGAGAGTCGAAATTGAAGAAGACTGTAAAATGCTGCAGGAGGACTTGGATAGGATTCATGACTGGAGCCGGATGTGGGAAATGAAATTCAACACGAAAAGAAAAAGGAAAAATTTTGGAAATGGGTAAAAGTACCAAGAGACCATCACTGAATAATTTGATGAGTAGTAAACTAATCACAAAAGCGAGAGAAGAGGACTTGGAAGTGCTGGTCCAGGATAAATTGTCACCTGAAAAACACATTAATAAGATAGATGGACATATAATCTCTTGACTAACATAAGAGCGGCATTCATTACATGGATGAGAAGATGATGAAAAAATTGATAGTGGCCATGATCCGCCCCAGGTTGGAAGATTCTGCAGTAGTGTGGTCCCCACATGAAAAAGAAAGATAGAAACAAGATCGAGAGAGTACAAAGAACAGCAACCAAGATGGTCCCCAGCCTGGCAGATCTGTAGTACAGGGAAAGGCTGGAAAAACTACACCTGCCCTCATTAGAAGAAAGGCGAGAGTGGGGCGACATGATTTCAGTGTCCAGGGCCAGGATGGGAGTAGAAAAAATTGTCGATCTGTTTGTATGGGATGGGAGAGTAACAAGAGGGTACGGAGTGAAACTGAAAAAGCCAAGTTGCTTGAAGGATATAAAGAAATATAGTTTTCCATGCAGATGCATAGAACTGTGGAATAGCCTGGGCAAAGAGATCGTCCAGTCTAAAAACTTAAACGAGTTCAAAGCAAAATTTGGCTTATCGAGAAACAGACGCGGGACCACACGAGCGTATTTCATTTCCTGTATATTGCAACTAGGTAAATACACCCAGGTACACACACACACACACACACACACACACTCACACACATGCCCGCACGCGCACGCGCGAGGCACGGATTCTGTGTAGGGAGGAGAGTGGGGGGCGTATGCCCTCGTATTTACAGCAGACCAATCCATATTTATAATAAATGAACTGATAGCAACATATAAGTATTAAGTATCTTACATAGGCGTTGGCTCAATCGGTAGAGAGGTGGCCTGCAGTCCTAACGGACCCAGGTTCAAATCCCCGCTGGGACAGAGAACAGTTTAAGGATTCGAATTTCATTAAATCAGGCTTTACTGATATATCAGAAGACCCGCCGACATGTCGTAAAAATACCCCCGCTAATACCAGTACGCCAGTCCTGTATGAGATAGTCCTAGCATGTATTCACTATGGACGGTGGGTGTTAGCGTCGAAGTGGTGACATGTCGAGGTGTATGGTATGTAGGAGGACTGCTGGGTCTTGATAGCAGGCTGTGAAGCCTATGCCCAGCATCGGACACATGAAAAAAAAAATGCTTTCATGGAATCATTTCGAAGAAAAGAGGGATTTTGTGATGAAGTGTGGAGGGTTTGACAACGAGTTATCAAGACTTCATACTTGTAAATCAGCAACAAATCATGCCACCGTTTTCCAGAGTGCTGCATCCAGCTCTGACCAACCCCCTTCTACATCTACTAGCCTCCCCTCCGACAATCAGACATAGACCTCCCCCTACCCCCAACACATACACAATATCCACGCATATGTTTCTTTGCCGTAATATGATGTTCTTCACTGCTGCTCAGTTTTCGTTCCTTTCTGCATCTAAAATCCCAGCCTGTGATCGGTGGAGGCTGGACCCATTTGTTCCTTGCACATGTATTAAGACTTCACACCCTCAAACATGATGATTTCTTATTATTATTCGTACGATTTTACTTGGTAGACTTTTTATTGGGGTGTTTGATAATAGTACGGAATAAACCCCTGCCATATTGAGGTCATTCGTAACTTAAATAAGATTGCCTGGTGTTAGTCAGACAAGTACTATAACGTAATCACGATGAAGGGGACCCTGTTATTTTACTGAACTTTTTTCCAAAATTATGTTGCTGATTGTCGGGTAGGGCAACCACTGTCTTAAAACGTGGTCTTTGTGTATTGAGCCCAACACCTGTTCTCTGTATTATTATTGTATTAAAAATCACAGGCACCGACACTTCTGGTCGTCAATAAAGTAAGTGGTGCCCATAACTTCTCATCTACCAATCGAGTCATACATAGCACATGTGGTAACGACTTATTGTATAACGAAGAGTAACTGCACAAGTATTTTTTCCTAAGTAATCCGACTCAATGATGATGGAAGGTTGCCTTGTTATACTCCTCTATTTTACTTTGCCGCCATTCATTATGATGAGATTCTCTAACTTTTAATGAACCAAGAAAACTTCCCAGTCAATCCCCACTTGGGACTTTTCATTGGATATACGTAGGTGTTTACATTATCTTGTAGTAGTTTTGTCCAAATGTTTAAAATTTCAGTGAAAATATATTTACCTGGTTCACCACCATTTCTGTTAACAAGAAATTACTTTTTGGTATTGCCCAGCTAAGGGAATGCGTCTTTCAATACGAAACTTCCCTCTTAATCTAAATCAGAGGTTCCCAAACTGGGGTATATTACTCCCAAGTGGGGTAATTTGGTCTTTTCTGTGGGGTAATCGCGGACAGAGGACAACAACAAAAAAATCTAAACAAAATCATAGTTATGACAGGCTTTTAGTGTAGTCCCATACGGCCATTACTGTAATTTTTATTGTTTTTATTTCCTTTACATTTCTATAAAACGAATAATAAAATTGATGGTGATTGTCTATCAAAACATTAGTTTATCAATATTGTTACAGAAAATATCGATTGGGCAAAATTATAACTTGGCATCGGGTGCATATCCCTAACTTAATATTTAGCAGTTGACAGAGTACTTACGTCCGTGGTGGTTGTTACGAAGATTACCCCACCTCTAAGGCTCTGACAGTGGTGAAAATGCTCTTGAAGCATGTACAGTAATCCAGTGTTGTGCTACACTTAATCATTAGCACTGTGAACTATGATTATTTAAACAAAAACAAGCACGAGTGGTGGCAGCCATTCCGACAATAGTTTGCTCACGATTGTAGTTGAGCGGGAACTGGGGAGGGGAAGGGGAGCCTGGGGAGTGGGAAGCAAGCATAACACAGTTGCTTGGCACTGCGCGCCAAATCAAAATTATGGGTGAAAAAATTCTGATTTTTTTCTTTTTTACATTTTTTGGCCATTTTTGGGTTCTGAAGGCACGAGCCCAAAATGTCCGGACATTGGGGTGTCCGAATATTGGGCATCCGGATATTAAAGAAATTACTGTATTTGCATTAGAATGCCACTCGGACAATGATACGTAACCTAGCTACTGTAAAAATTCTTCTTGTACTGTATGATCATTATGGTGCCAACCGTGAAATGCTAAAACTTCGTGTGCGATGTTCAGACACTGCTGCAGGGGGTCACCTTGATGTGGTGGCGGGGCTTGAAGAGTGGTTGGCGGTGCCACCTACATTGGAGGCATGCCTACATTTGTTGGGTTCGGCATTTGTTGGCCTCGTGGACCAAGCATCCCCTACATCACTGGTGGAGGAGGCATGCTGGTGATGTTAGTCCCTGCCCATTTGCCATCTAGGGTGGGATTGTTGCCTCCCCACGTGTTTGCCGTGCGTGTCGTCCTGTAATGCTGGGAGACAGGAGTCCTGGAGGTTGAGCGATGCTGTATGGTGCGCCCTGCAGCTAGCAATACACCTCCTTGGTCCCTTATTCCAGCTAGACAGGCAGCCTGGTTGGGCCCAACCAGGTCAATCAGCTGGTCATGCACTGGCTAGGGTCAAGTGGGTACTGGGGGGCCTGGTGGCCCCTATCATCCTGGAGTCACCCTTGCCCAGGTCTTCCAGTGGTTACCCATGTATACTCTTCCGCTACCTCTGGGGTCGCCGGTGGCGTTGTCCCTGGCATACGACCTCCCCTTGTTGGGCTCCATGGTGGGTGGAGGGGTGGGGGAATGAAGTTTAATTGTTTTATATATGCAATCATTTAATAAAAATATTGTTGATGACATGGCCTCTGTCCCAGGACGTTCATCGGACTGCACCACTCTTATAGCCACTCTGAAGTCTTTCCAGGCCCCTGGTGACTTTCCTCCTTTGCCCCAGCATTCAACTGGGACTAGGAGGAGGCCACGTCGGGTTGGTACGGCTCTCGGGTTCGGCCTAGAAGATGAAGTACAATAGAATTATGCCAAGTACCTAGTGCTGAAATCCTCTGCGGGTGGTTCAGCACTGGATGTAGATATTTTCGAACTGCACCGAGCCATTGTTTCTGCTTGTGGCCATGAACTGGTGATCTTCATCCAGGAGGATGGTAGCCTCCTTACTGAGGTGTCCTCCCCAGCAGAAAGCTCACGTCTTCAGGCTCTGACCTCCGTATCTGCTACTGGTTTGTCCTGTGTCCCCCATGCCACCTTTAACCAGCACAAGGGGGTTATTTACTCTCGGGACCTCCTGCGATACCCAGAGGTCCGGTTATTGGAGGACTTCGCTCCTCTGGTGTTGTAAGTGTTAACCGGGCAATGAAGAAAAATAAAGGAGTGCTGACCCCAACTCCAAAACTGTTCCTGACGTTCAACAGATTGACGTTGTCTGCTTCAGTTAAACTAGCTTGACTCTCACTTCCGATGTAGTCCTATCGAAAAGATGTTTCCACTCTCAGGGTATGGGCATGTTAGCCACTCTTGTTGCCATGCACAGGCTAGCCTTCCTGGTATCTGTGTCTCTTGTGGTGGATCAAACAATGCCAGCGACTGCCCAGGACCACTTAAATGCTATCATTGTGGAGGTCCTCATGCCGTCTCTTCGAAAACCTGCCCACGATACTGCCTTGAAAAAGAGATTTTGTCCTTTCATATACGAGAGAGGGTTTCGTTCCCTGAGGCCAAAAGGAAAGCCCAGACCCTCTTCTTTTAGCCCGGGGTTACTTATGCTTCTATACTTTCTAGAACACTGGTGCATCACTATGGATCTCAGAAGCAGCCTCAACCCACTCCAGTACCCCCTCCTTCAACTTGAGAAATTAGAGAATGCCATCCCCAAGGTTACCACTGTAAGTAAGAATGATGTTTGCCTGACCGCTACCGCTACTCCAGCTGCTCCCGCCCCCACTTCGGTGGCTGACGACTTGCTCACTTCTGTGGTGGTGGCAGACGTCCACGTTGACCAGACTCCTTCTCCTGTCGTAGCCAGTGTGCCCAAGGCTCCATCTGGATGTGCCAAACGCCACTATTGTTCATCAGAGTCCTCTGTCCATGAAGACCGGCCACCTAAGGTCTCTGTTGTTGATCCTTCTG
>JAGKTI010007115.1:0-26643 GCA_018397915.1 Birgus latro
CTTGTGTAGAGTTTGTGATAAATGGGTGCACAAGAGATGTAGTGGTACTAGAGGTAGACTGTGAGATAACGCTGATTTCATGTGTGCAGTGTGTCGGGGAGGGCAGGTGGAGATTGTTAGGTGTGAGAGGGTTGAACTTGCAGGTGAGTCTCTTGAGTGTGTTGAGGAGTTTTGTTATTGGGGAGACATGTTATGTGCCGGAGGTGGGGCTGGAGTTAGCTTGGTTGCTTGAGTGAGAAGTTGTTGGAAGAAGTTCAGGGAGCTGTTGCCTCTCCTGACACTGAGAGGACTCTCCTTACGTGCTAAGGGGTCTTTGTATGCAGCATGTGTTAGGAGTGTGATGCTGTATGGCAGTGAGACCTGGGCAGTAAAGGAGGAGGATATTCGCAGGTTTAAATGAACAGAAATGACAATGATTAGGTGGATGTGCAGTGCGTCCCTGCGTGCAAGGCCTGGGGGGGGCTGGGTTTACGATGGAAGAGTTGAGAGGTAGGATGGGACTGGAGTGTATTGGTGTTGTGATGAGGAGAGGTAGGCTGAGGTGGTTTGGACATGTGGAGAGGCTGGGGGATGATAACTGAGTACAGAGGGTGAGAAGTGTTAATATTGGGGGAGGGGTTGGGAGGGGTAGACCGAGAAAGATATGGGACGATGTCATTAAGTGTGACTTAAAGGTTAAGGGACTGAACAGGGAGGCTGCCAAAGATCGAGCAGCATGGAGAGCCACCATTAGGTGACCAAGGCTGACACATGCAAGCATGTTGGAGCCTTCAAAAACGAAATGAAATGAACTCATTCTTCTCTTTTTCATATTCATATCCCTCCCCCTTGTTTCCTTCACTTCTACTTCCTCATATACCTTACTTTCATATCCATTACTCTCCAAAAAAAAAAATTTACATTCCTCCTCTCTCCTCCTATCATTTTTTTCCTTTACTTGTTCCTTCAATGATTTTAAAACTTCTCTTTCTTCTTCATTCAAATCCTTTCTTACCATGATATTTTCCATCCCTGCCTCTTTACTTAGTTTCCAGGTCACTTTAAGTATATCATTTGCTACACTTTCTGATGACAGCTTAACTCTCATTGGTCTTACTTCCCCTCTCTTATATGGCTCTATCGTCCTTACTTCCTCAATTTCTTTTTCCCACTTGTTTCCTTCGGGATTGACCTTCTCCAATATTTTTCTTACTTGATTCCAGTCACTCTTGAGTCTCACAGACCTAACCTTCTCTTCTTGGGGGTAGGGGGTTTCAAGAATTCTCCCCCAGTATCCCTGCTTGTCGTAAGAGGCGATTAAAAGGGTTGGTGGTGGGTTAGGGCCCCACCCTGTAAAACAGCTAACTAAAAATACGAACAAGAAGCCTCGGACCAGGACTGACCAAAAGTTAGTGACAAAGGACCAGACAAAGGATTTGTTACAGATTGCAACCTGGAATGTCAGGGGTATGAATGACAAGGTGAAAGAGAGAGAGACTGCACAGGTGCTTGAGGGTACGAAAGTGGATATATGTGGACTAACTGAAACTAAATGGCAAGGTGAGAGTGTGAGAAAATGGGAGTATGGATGGGGTATATGCATGGGAGTAGGTGAGAATGAGAGGGCAAAAGAAGGAGAGTGTATTGCTGTGAGTAACAGATGGAAGGAGAATACAAGAGAGTATGGATCAGTTGGGTCAAGGATTGTGTGGGTAAGAGTGAAAGTTGGACTACAAATGTGGGCGATTGTGTGCGTGTATGCGCCAACGCAAGATTGTGTAAGCAGAGTGAGAGAAGAGTTCTGGACAAATGTATGCTTGGAAAAGTTTGAAAGGAATGAGAGAGTGTTTCTGACTGGAGATATGAATGGAAAAGTAGGGAATGTGAAGGTGGATGGAGTGGTTGGTGAGTGGGGTATGCCTGCTGAGATGGATGAGAATGGCAGTGCTTTAGTGGACATTTGTGCTGGGAGGGGGTTGGTGATAGCTAATACTCTCTTCAGGCACAAAATGATCCATAGGTATACATGGCGAGTGTTGAGAAGAGTGGATGGTGAACTGAATGAACAGAAGGTGATGATTGACTATATGCGTGTAGATGAAAAGATGAGAAGATGTGTAATGGATGCAAGAGTATATAGAGGTTGGGGGAGTGGACTTCAGAATCAGAGTCCAAACAAAATGGATGAAGAGAAGAAGGGAAAGACAGGAGGAAGTAGTTCTTACAAGGAGAGTAGAAAAGTTACAAGAGGATGGAATAAAGGCTGAATATAAAAGGGAAGTGGAGAAGCGATTGGGTAAATATAGATTGGAGCAGATGGGGGATGTGGAAGGTGTGCAAGATATTCACAGAAGACATCTGTGCAGCATGTGAGGTGGTGTGTGGGGTGAAGAGAAGACGAAAGGGGGTTCAGGGAACAGCATGGTGGACTGAAGAGGTGAGAGAGGCTGTGGCACAAAAGAAGAAAGCATATAATGAGTGGATGAGGAATGGGTGTTAAAGAAGTTGAAAGACGGAAGAGACAGTTATATGTAGAGAGGAGGAGAGAGGTGAAAAGATTCGAAAGAGAGAGTAAGAAGAGAATGGATGAGGAATTTGGAAGGAATTTGAATGTAAAGTGGAGGGAATGTAAGAAAATGTTCTGGAAAGAGGTAGAGAGGGTTAGACAGGGTGCCAATGAAGTTAGCTGGGGTGTGAAAGATAAAAATGGTAGATTACTAGTGGAGAAGGGAGAAAAAGTGAAGAGACGGAGAGAACACTTTAATGAATTGTTGAACATAGAGAATGAAAGTAATGTAAGTATAAGTGGCTGGGGAATGGCTGTGAGAAGAAAGGAAGAAATCAGTAGGATGCAAATGGTGGAAGCAATGAAGAAAGTTAAAATGGGGAAAGCCCCAGGAATTGATGGAGTGTATGGTGAAATGCTGAAGCATGGGGGAGAGATAGTAATAGAATGGATGTGGAAGGTGTGCAGATTGGCCTGGGAGGAAAGTAGAGTCCTGGAGGATTGGAAGTCAGGCATAATTATTCCCCTGTACAAAGGAGAATGGGAAAAAGCAGTGTGTGGTAATCATAGGGGCATTTACCTTCTTAGTGCAATAGGAAAAGTATATGGTAGGATACTTATTGACAGAGTTAGGGAAATAACAGAGGAATTTGCTGAAGAACAGGGAGACTTTAGGAAGGGAAGAGGTATAACAGAGGAATTAGTTGAAGAAGAACAGGGAGGTTTTAGGAAGGGAAGAGGTTGTGTAGATCAGATATTTATTCTTAGATTGTTAGTGGAAAAGTTTCTAGACAAGGGAAAGAAGTTGTATGCAGCCTTCATGGATTTGGAGAAAGCATATAACAGGGTGGATAGACAAGGATTGTGGAAAGCATTAGGAATATATGGAGTAGATGGGAAGTTGTTGAAGTCAGTGAAGAGTATGTATGAGGGTGCTCTGGCCGCAGTACGTGTGGATGGCAAACTAAGTGAATTTTTCCATTTGAAGGTTGGATTGAAACAAGGATGTTTCATGTCTCCATGGCTGTTCAATCTGTATATGGATGGGGTTATTGCTGAGTGAAGACGAAGGGGAGCTGAAAGGCTTGGTAGATGAGTTTGGGAGAGTGTGTAAGAAGCGGAATCTATAGGTGAATGTAGGGAAGAGTAAAGTGATGGTCTTCGAGAGAAGTGAAGTCAGTGAATGTACAGTGAGATTGGATGTGGAGGATATGGAGAATGTGAGTGCATTTAAGTACTTAGGTAGTGTGATGAGTAAGGATGGAAGTCTGGAGGGTGAAGTGCTTGAAAGGGTGCAGCAGGCAAGGAAGGCTGCTGAATCCTTGAAAAGCAGTGATAAGAAACAGGGAAGTGAGTATGGAAGTGAAAAAGTTCCTACATGACAGTACTGTGATACCAGCTCTAACATATGGAAGTGAAGCTTGGACCCTGTTGAAGGGACAGAAGTCAAGAGTGAGAGCAGTGGAAATGAGATATTTGAGTGGAGCATGTGGAGTGACATGGAGAGACAGACTAACAAATAAGAAAGCAAAGGAGCATTGTGGTGTGGATGTGGACATGATAGGAAGTATTAGGAGAAACCTGTTAAGGTGGTTTGGGCATATGAAGAGGATGGAGAGTGAGAGACTGATGAGGAAAGTTTATGTGAGTGCAGTGGAGGGGGGGAGAGGGAGGGGGAGGCCAAGGATGAATTGGAGGGATGGAGTGGAGAGGTATATGAGAGAGGGGGGTGTGAGCTGGGAGCAGGGCAGTGAAATGGTGGGGGACAGAGCGACATGGAGGCGATTTGTTTGTGGCCACCCCGTGCAGGATTGAGGCATCTGGCAATAGATAGATAGATAGATCACACATCTGTTCCTTTCTACAGTTTCTGTCACTATTTTCTCTTTTTTCTTTAATATTTTCACTACATTTTCTTCCATTTTTTTCTTGTCCATTTCCCTTTCTTCCTGAATGATTTCCCTGAAGATGACCAATTCTTTCTGTTCTTCTTCCACATGTGCCCACTTCGCCTTTTGCTCTTCTAACACACTACTCACCTTCTCCGTTTTTTTACTATTCTCTTCTAGTTATCTCGTTAATTCACTATTTTCTCGTTTCAGATTCTTGATATCCTGGCTCACCGTCTCATTGGCCTGTATCAAACTCTGTATAGTATTCTCAGTATCTTCAGGGATGTTTCTTTAAACTAGATCCTCCACTTTCTTTTCTAGTTCACTAATTCTCATAATAAATGTTTTGACTAAATCCATAATATTTGTTTCATTATCTATCTATCTATCTATCAATTGCCAGACACCATAATCCCGTAAGGGGTGGCCATTTAACTTTGAGTTATTTTTTTTTTTTTTTATCAAATCCTGAAAATTCCGGTCCCTCAATGTTTACATTATCAGCCATGTTTGAGGTTAGTTACAGTGTGTGTGTGTATTTACCTAATTGTGATATACAGGAAATGAGCTACGCTTGTGGGGGTCCTGTCTCTATTTCTCAATAAGTCAAATTTTGCCTTAAACTCATTTAAGTTTTTAGACTGGACGATCTCTTTGTCCAGGCTATTCCACAGGTCTATACATCTATACGGAAAACTATATTTCTTGATGTCCTTCGAGCAGCTTGGCTTCTTTAGTTTCATTCCATGTCCTCTTGTTGCTCTCTCATCCCACACAAACAGATTTTCTCTGTCAATTTTATCTACTCCTATCATGGTCCTGAACACTGCAATCATGTCACCCCTCTCTCTCCTTTCCTCTAAGGAGGGCAAATCCAGCCTTTCCAGCCTCTCTCTGTATGGCAAATCTGCCAGACTAGGGACCATCTTGGTTGCTGTTCTTTGTATTCTCTCAATCTTGGTTATATCTTTCTTTTTGTGTGGGGACCACACTACTGCTGCATATTCTAACCTGGGCCGGATCATGGCCACTATCAATTTTTTCATCATCTCCTCATCCATGTAATGAAATGCCACTCTTATATTGGTCAAGAGTTTATATGTCTCTCTCACTATCTTATTTATGTGCTTTTCAGGTGACAAACTATCCTGGACCAGCACTCCCAAATCTTTCTCTTCTCTCGCTTTTCTAATTGGTTCATTACCCATCAAATAATTCAATGATGGCCTCTTGGTACTTTTACCCATTTCCAATATTTTACATTTTTTTGCGTTGAATTTCATTTCCCACATCCGGCTCCAATCATATATCCTATCCAGATCCTCCTGTAGCATTTTACAGTCCTCTTCAACCTCTACCTTTCTCAAGATCTTTGCATCATCAGCAAACAGGCTTCCGTAGCTGTTCACTCCATCTACCATATCATTTACATAAATCAAGAACATTACTGGTGCCAACACCGAGCCCTGTGGGACACCACTTGTTACTTCCCTCCATCCAGATGTCCTGTCCTTTATTACTGTCCTCATTTGTCTGTCACTCAAAAAGTCTCTCATCCATTCCAGGAGGCTTCCCTTCAGTCCTCCTATATGCTCTAATTTCCATAATAGTCTCTTGTGGGGTACTTTGTCGAAGGCCTTCTCCAGATCTAAGTACACACAATCCACCCAACCGTCTCTCTCCTGTAGCACGTCAATCGCCCTTGAGTAGAAGCTCAACAAGTTGGAAACACATGACCTTCCACTTCTGAATCCAAACTGACTTTCAGTCAAAATATTCATCTCTTCCAGATATTTTATCCATCTATCTTTCAGGATTCTCTCACACAATTTCGCAACCATGCTGGTTAGGGACACTGGTCTATAATTCAGGGGTTCTTCCTTGTTTCCTCCCATATAGATTGGCACCACATTTGCCCTCTTCCATTCCCGAGGCACTTTCCCCTCTTCCAAGGAGCACACAATTAAATTGTGAATCTTATCCACCAGTTGTTCTCTGCATTCCTTCAGTACCCAATTAGAGATTCCATCCGGTCCTGGGGCCTTCCTTACATCTTGAGCTCCCAGTAATTTATACACTTCCTGCACTTCCACTTTTATATCTTTTATCACTACATTTCTAATCACTTCCTCTCCTTCCACAAACTCCCTTTCCTTAGTGAAAACCGATTGGAAGCATTTGTTCATTACTTCAGCTTGCATTACTGCATCCTTGTAGACCTCTCCTTCTACTTTCAGTTTGGTGATTCCTTCCCTTTGCTTCAATTTGCCATTAACAAATCTATAAAACAATTTGGGTTCATCCTTACATTTGTCAATTATACCTTTTTCAAAGTTCCTTTCTTCCTCTCTACGTATTCCTGTATATTCATTTCTAGTTCTTTTATATTCTTCCTTTGTTCTGATGTTACCTCTCTTTTTCCATTGGTTCCATGCCTTGTCCCTCTCTTTTTTCGCTATTATACACCTTCTATTAAACCACACCTTTTTCCTGTTTTCTTTCCCACTTACTCTTGGCACATATTTTTCCACTCCCAAATTGTAGAGGTCTAAAAAGATATCCCACTTCCTTTGTATCTCTCTTGTTTCTCTGAACCCTCTCCAGTCCGCATTTTCAAAAAATTTTCTCAATTCTGCAAAGTTTGCTTTCCAAAAGTTGTATCGTCCTTGCCTATAAAGCTCATCTCTTGGCACCATGTTCCCTATCATCATCTGGAACTCAATGACCACATGATCACTCTTTCCTATAGGACACAGATAATTTAATGATTCAATTACATCAGGCTCCCTGGATAGTAGCAAATCTAATCTTGCTGGTGTGTCATCACCTCTGAATCGTGTCTCTTCTTTAACCCACTGTGTCATTACATTATTCATTGCTATATTTAACAATTTTGTGCCCCACGAATCTTCGCTGCCTCCCGAGTCCCATTCCTCCCAGTTCACCTCTTTACAATTAAAGTCACCCATTAGGATTATATTGTTGCTTTTCTCGATCACTTTCTGTAGATAACTAACCATGTCTGACAACATCTCCTGGTATTCATCGTCATTCCATGCTCTCGTCTTAGGGGGAACATATACCACTGCCATATCTCTCTTACCATTCTCCCCAGTTTCTAATTTCAAATTTATGGCTTCGGCCCTGCCCTCTGCCATTTCCACAGTATCTACGTTTATATTGTCCTTCACTGCTATCATCACTCCTCCTCCCATTTTTTCTTTTCTGTCTCTTCTCCATAATTTGTATTTCCCACCTCCCATATGAATATCAATATCTTCTTTCAATTTAGTTTCTACAAAGCACATAACATCAGGTTCGTGTGCCCTCAAAAAATCATTGACTTCTAACCTTGCCGATATTAGTCCATCAATGTTTGTGTACGCCACTTTCAAACTTTTTTCATCGTTTTTTATACTCTCGTCTCCCCTTCCTTCCGTCGATACCACTTTCTCAATTTCTGGTCCATAACTCTGCAATAGAACTCTGTCTTCTCTTTCTCCGTTCGTTGTTCGTTTTTTATCTTTGCTTCCTTTACTAACTCCTTTAATTTAGCTCTTTCCTCTTCATTTGCATCTCTCCTAATCCAAACATTTTTAAACCCCTCTTTCTCTGACAATTTCCACGTTCTACTTATGATTTCATTCACTATTACTTGGGACTTAAACTTTACTTTCATGGGCCCTGCCCCACCATCCTCGTACTTTCCTAACCTAAACACTTCTTCAATCTCTTCTTGGGCTTCATTGTTTTCTTCCATAACCACTGATATTATTTCTTTAGCCTTGCTCAGTTCCTCTCTTTCTCTTTCAGATCTCACTGTCATTCGTTTTTCTTTTATTCCTGAAATTATCACACATTTTTTCTTGTCTGCTACATCCCTAACCAAAGATTCTCTACTTCTTAGTACTCTAACCACTTCCTTTTCCACTTTTTCCTTACTTTGTTGCTCTATGATTTCCTTCAAATTTACATTTCCTTCCTCCTGTATTTTCTTCCACCCCTTATGTTGCTCCTTGATTTCCTGAATATGCTCATCTTGCCTCCTCGATTTTGATTCGTATTCATCTAGTTTACTTTTTATTCTGTCCCTTTCTTCTTCCAAACTCTTATTCTCCCTCTTCAGCTGTTTTATTTCATTTGATGCGGATTCATTATTCGCCTTTAATTCTGTAACTTCTTTTTCTTGTTCCTCACTACGTGTGCTAACCTTTTCCAGTCTATTCTGTAGGACTTTGATCTCTCTCTCTTGCTCTATGGTCCGTTCCTGCAGCTGCTTAATTACTTCCCATACCTTTTTTAACTCCTGGACATTCCTCTCCGCCGTTTTCTCTACTCCTGCTACTCTTGTTTGTTGCAGCTTATCACTTCCTTTGCCTACATTTAGCTCGGAGAAGCCCGCAAATTCCCCCCTTGCCAGTTGTAAACAATCCTCCGTCTCTCTCCGCCATGATGCAACCATATGGAAACTTTCTTTTTTCACTTTGTCTCGTATTTTTCGGGCCGAAACTTGTGTTTTTTTAAACTAATATCCGACGGGACCACCACTCACGCATTCAACCACATAATCACAATAGGCTATCTCCTTTTCGCTGCTAGTTCTGCGATTATTTCCCCTCGATCCAGGAGCAGCTCCGTCTCTCTCCCTCTACGACCCGTGTGTGTGTGTGTGTGTGTGTGTGTATTTACCTATTTGTAGTATACAGGAATTGAGCTAAGCTCATGTTGTCCTGTCTCCATATCTACATTCATCTAATCTAGTTTTAAATACATGAATGTTTTTCGCCTGCACCACCTCTTCATCTAAGTCATTCCAAATACTTATGCTTCTATTCGGGAAACTGAACCTTTTGAGATCATTAAGACATCTACTTTTCCTCAACTTGAAGCCATGACCTCTTGTTCTTCCATCATCCAACACAAAAAGATCCTCTCTATCCACCCTTTCCAATTCTCTTACATTTCTAAATATCGTGATCAAGTCACCTCTTTCCCTTCTCTCGCGCAGTGTTGGTAACTTCAGTTTTTCCAATCTCTCCTCGTAGGTGAGTTCCCTTAAACGTGGTATCATCTTCGTTGCCATCCGTTGAACCCTTTCTAGTTTATCAATATGCTTCTTCAAATGAGGTGACCATACCACCGCCGCA
The DNA here is from genome assembly GCA_018397915.1 of Birgus latro. Taxonomy (NCBI): domain Eukaryota; kingdom Metazoa; phylum Arthropoda; class Malacostraca; order Decapoda; family Coenobitidae; genus Birgus; species Birgus latro. The sequence continues at coordinate 9,525 of JAGKTI010007115.1, forward strand.
TACTCTAGTCTTGGTCTTATCATGGTCACTATCAACTCCCTCAACATTTCCTCATCCATATAATTAAAAGTCACTCTCATGTTGGTCAGTATTCCATAAGTTCCCCCAATAATTTTGTTTATATGCTTTTCTGGTGACAAGTCATCCCGAATAATCACTCCCAAGTCTTTCTCATCCTTTCTTTTACTAATCATCTCACTGCCCATTTTATATGTCCAGTGTGGTCTTCTTTCACTTATACCCATTTCTAATACATGACACTTCTTGGCATTAAAGTCCATTTTCCAAGTCTGGCTCCAGCTGTGTAGTTTGTCCAAGTCCTCTTGCAGTTCTTTACAACTATCAATACATTTAATATGTTTCATAATTGTAGCATCATCTGCAAACATACTCATGTAACTATTCAAACCCTCTGGCAAATGATTTACATATATCAGAAACATTACTGGGGCCAGGACAGAGCCCTGGGGTACTCCACTAGTCACATTTCTACATTGTGAAACCTTGTCTCTTATTTATGTTCTCATCTGCCTTCCTGTCAAATAATCTCCCATCCATTTTAGTAGTTTCCCATGCACCCCTCCAAAGGTCCTCAACTTCCACAATAGTCTCTTATAGGGCACCCTGTCAAATGCTTTCTTAAGATCCAGATAGACACAGTCCGCCCATCCCTCTCTCTCCTGTACGACATCTGTTACCCTACTATAGAAACTTAATAGGTTAGTAACACATGATCTTTCCTCCCTAAAACCAAACTGTCTTGGTGTTATCACTTCATTTTCTTCTAAATACTTTATCCATCTTTTTCTAATAACTTTCTCACAGATTTTACAAACAATACTAGTAAGTGACACAGGTCTATAATTAAGTGCATCCTCCCTATCTCCTCCCTTAAAGATTGGCACAATACTTGCTCTTTTCCAATCTTTAGGTAACTGTCCATTTTCAAGCGAGGTCTTGTTGATGACATAAACTGGCCACACTAACTGGTCGGCACATTCCTTAAGGATCCATCCAGCCACACCATCTGGTCCCATTGCTTTTCTCACATCCAAATCCTTCATCAGCTGTAGCACCTCATTCATGTCAACTGTAATTTCAGCCATTCTCGTCAGCCTGGGTTCCATTTCAGGCTCCCTAAATTCGTCTTCCAGTACATAAACTGACTGCAGCTTGTTGTTCATTATTTCACACAAGTCTTCCTCTCTTTCGTATGTTTCATCTCCATCCCTCAGTCGTATTATACTGTCCTTAACTTTCATTTTGCCATTTACAAACCTATAAAATAGTTTTGGCTCTTTTTTACAGTTAGATACAATATCTTTTTCGTATTTCCTTTCCTCTTCTAACCGTACCCTAACATATTCATTTCTAACCTGCTTGTACTCCTCCCAAGCCCTTTCACTATACCTTCTTCTCACTTTATTCCATGCTTTTTTTATTGCCTCTTGTGCCATCCTACATCTGTTGTTAAACCATTCTTTCTTCCTTTCCATAGGTGCAGAAAATTTTGGGACATACTTAGTAACTCCTGTTTTATATACTTCTAACAAAAACTCATATTTCTCATCAACATTTGTGATCATATTAATTTTACTCCATTCTACATTTTGGAAAAAGTTCCTCAGGGAAGCAAAGTCTGCCTTCCCATAATTGTATTTATTTTCTCTGTGTTTTTCATCTCTTTCTCCTTCCCTCATTCCTACCACATCCATCTCAATTACCAGATGATCACTTTTACCAAAGGGGAAATGGTAAGTTATGTTTCTCACATCATTTGGGTCCTTTGTGAATACTAGGTCGAGCCTGGATGGTTCATCAGCACCCCTAATTCTTGTGTTTTCTTTGATCAACTGGGTTAACATGTTTTCCATAATCAATTCCATTAATTTATTTCCCCATGATTCCTCATTGTTCCCAGCATCCATAGTTTCCCAATCAACTTCTCTACAGTTAAAATCTCGCATTAATATTATTCTATTTCTTCGTTCAATTAACATTTTTAGCCTAATAATGGATTCACTTATTAACTGTTCATAATCTTCCTTTGCTCATGCCCTAGTTTTGGGGGGCATATAAAAAACTATTACATCCATTTTTTCTCCATACCTGTCCTCTATTACAACTCCCAAAAGTTCAGCCTTGGTATTTTCAATTTCTATATTCTTTACTCTCAGGTCATTATGGGTTAATATCACTATACCTCCCCCAAATTTACCTTCTCTGTCCTTCCTCCAAATGTTATAATTGTTCCATCCAAATAATTTTATATCGATATCTTGCGGCAATTTAGTCTCTACTAAGCAAACAATTTCAGGTTTATTTTCATTTAAGTAGTCTCCAGTTTCCCCTTTCTTAGATATTAATCCATCTACATTACTGAACATGATGCTCAGATTTGCTGCACTGTTTTTGTCTATACTCGTTCTTCTCTTTTTCATATTCGTATCCATCCCCTTTGTTTCCTTCACGTCTAGTTCTTCACATACCACTTCCTTGCTTTCATATCCATCACTCTCCAAAAAAAAGTTTTACGTTCTTCCTCTGTCCTCCTGTCATTTTTTTCCTTTACTTGGTCCTTCAAAGATTTTAAAACTTCTCTTTCTTCTTCATTCAAGTCTTTTCTTACTATAATATTTTCCATCCCTGCCTCTTTACTCAGTTTCCAGGTCACATTAAGTATGTCATTTACTACATTTTCTGAAGACATCTTAACTCAAATTGGTCTTGCTTCCCCTTTCTTATATAGCCCTATCCTCCTTACTTCCTCAATTTCTTTTTCCCACTTGTTTCCTTCGGGATCGATCTTGTTCAATATTTGCCTCACCTGATTTGAGTCTCTCTCGAGTCTCACAGACCTAACTTTTTCTTCCTCCTCTCTGTTTCCAAATATTATCACACATCTGTTCCTTTCTACTGTTTCTCTCATTATTTTCTCTTTTTTCTTCAATATTTTCACTACATTTTCTTCCATTTTTTTCTTGTTCATTTCCCTTTCTTCCTGAATAATTTCCCTTAAACTGACCACTTCTTTCTGTTCTTCTTCCACATGTGCCCACTTTGCCTTTTGCTCTTCTGACACACTACTTACCTTCTCTGTTTTGTTACTACTCTCTTCTAGTTTTCTCCTTAATTCAACATTTTCTCGTTTCAAATACTCGGTCTCCTGGTTTGCTGTCTCATTGGCCTGTATCAGACTCTGTATAGTATTTTCAGTATTTTCAGGCATGTTTCTTAATACCAGATCTTCCACTTTCTTTTCTAGTCTACTAATTCTCATAATCAACGTTTTAACCAGACCCATTACATTTGTTTCACTGTCAAATCCTGGAAAATCCAGTTCCCCAATGTTTACATGGACAGCCATGTTTAAGGTCGCTTGCAGTACTAAACTGAACAGCTGTTCCCAAAATTCCTATAAAAACAGTCATGTATACTTACTGACAATAGTTGTTTACATTTTGGTAGACTATAATAACTTGCAATGCTTCAAATTTTGAACAAGACTGGAGACAAGACAATTCCTGAAAACTACTTAGGTTTGTTGAGAGGCGGTTTGAGACACGTCTTCTCGCTGTGGCTACTGTGTGTGTGTGTGTGTGTATTTACCTATTTGTAGTATACTGTACAGGAATTGAGCTAAGCTCATGTTGTCCTGTCTGCATAACTACATTTATCTAATCTAGTTTTAAATACATGAATGTTTTTCGCCTGCACCACCTCTTTGTCTAAGTCATTCCAAATACTTATGCTTCTATTCGGGAAACAGAACCTTTTGAGATCGTTACAACATCTACTTTTCCTCAACATGAAGCCATGACCTCTTGTTCTTCCATCATCCAACACAAAAAGATCCTCTCCATCCACCCTTTTCAACTCTCTTACAATTCTAAATATCGTGATCAAGTCACCTCTTTCCCTTCTCTCGCGCAGTGTTGGTAACTTCAGTTTTTCCAATCTCTCCTCGCAGGTGAGTTCCCTTAAACGTGGTATCGTCCTCGCTGCCATCCGTTGAACCCTCTCTAGTTTATCAATACGCTTTTTCAAATGAGGTGACCATACCACAGCCGCATACTCTAGTCTTGGTCTTATCAAGGTCACTATCAACTCCCTCAACATTTCCTCATCCAAATAATTAAAAGCCACTCTCATATTAGTCAGTAATCTATAAGATCCTCCAGTGATTTTGTTTATATGCTTTTCTGATGACAAATCATCCTGAATAATTACTCACAAGTCTTTCTCATCCTTTCTTTTACTAATTATCTCATTGCCCATTTTATATGTCCAGTGTGATCTTTTTTACTCATTCTCTTATCTAATACATGAAACTTCTTGGCATTAAAATCCATTTTCCAAGTCTGGCTCCAACTGGGAAGTTTGTCCAAGTCCTCTTGCAGTTTTTTACAACTATCAATACATTTAATATGTTTCATAATTTTAGCATCATCAGCAAACATACTTATGTAACTATTCAAACCCTCTGGCAAATCATTTACATATATCAGAAACATTATTGGCACTAAGACAGACCCCTGGGGCACTCCATTAGTCACATTTCTCCATTGTTAAACCTTGTCTGTTATTCTTGTTCCCATCTGCCTTCCTATCAAATAATCTCGCATCCACTTTAATAGTTTCCCATGCACCCCTCCAAATATCTTCAACTTCCACAGCAGTCTCCTATAGGGCACTCCGTCAAATGCTTTCTTGAGATCAAGATACACACAATCTGCCCATCTCTCTCTTTCTTGTATGACATCCATTACCCTACTATAGAAACTTAATAGGTTTGTAACACATGATCTTCCTTCCCTAAACCAAATTATCTTGGTGTTATCACTTCATTTTCTTCTAAATGCTTTATCCACCTTTTTCTAATAATTTTCTCACATATTTTACAAACTATACTAGTAAGTGATAAGGGTCTGTAAATGAGTGGTTCTTCCCTATCTTCTCCCTTGAAGATTGGCACAATACTTGCTCTTTTCCAATCTTTAGGTAACTGTTCATTTTCCAGTGTTGTCTTAATGATGACATATACAGACCACACTAACTGGTCTGCACATTCCCTCAGAATCCATCCAGCCACACCATCTGGTCCCATTGCTTTCCTCACATCCAAATCCCTCATCAGCTGGAGCACCTCATTCACATCAACTGTAATTTCTGCCATTCCTGTCATCCTGGGTTCCATTTCAGGTTCCCTAAATTCCTCTTTCAACACACAGACTGACTGCAGTATGTTGTTCATTATTTCAGACAATTCTTCCTCTGTTTTGTATGTTTCATCTCCATCCCTCAATCATATTATGCTGTCCTTAACTTTCATTTTACCATTTGCAAACCTATAATACAGTTTTGGCTCCTTTTAAATTTAGTTACAATATCTTTTTCATATTTCCTTTCTTCTTCTCTCTGCACCCTTACATAATCATTTCTTACCTGCTTATACTCCTCCTAAGCCCTTTCACTATACCTTCTTCTCACTTTATTCCATGCTCTTTTTCTTGCCTCCTGTGCTATTCTACATCTGTTATTAAACCATTCTTTCTTCGTTTCCACAGCTGCGGAAAATTCTGGGACATACTTAGTAATTCCTGTTTTATATACTTCTATCAAAAACTCATATTTCTCATTCACATTTCTGATCGTATTCATTTTACTCCAGTCTACATTTTGGAAAAAGTTCCTCAGGGAAGCAAAGTCTGCTTTCCCATAATTGTATCTATTTTCTCTGTGTTTTTCATCTCTTCCTCCCTCCCTTACTCCAACCACTTCCATCTCAATAACCAGATGGTCACTTTCACCAAAGGGGCATTGGTAGGTTATGTTCCTCACGTCATTTGTGGCCTTTGTGAATACTAAGTCAAGCCTTGATGGTTTATTATCACGCCTAATTCTTGTATTTTCTTTAATTAATTGGGTTAACATGTTTTCCATCACCAATTCCATTAATTTACTTCCCCATGATTCTTCATTATTCCCAGCATCCATACTTTCCCAATTAAATTCTCTACAGGTAACATCTCCCATTATTATTCTATTTCCTCATTCAATTAACATCTTTAGTTTAATAATGGATTCTCTTATTAACTTTTCGATATCTTCTTTTGTCCATGCCCTAGTTTTAGGGGGCATATAAGATACTGCTACATCTATCTTTTCTCCATAACTGTCCTCTATTTCAATTCCCAAAAGTTCAGCCATGGTATTCTCAGTCGTTTTGTCATTCGTTTAGTTTTTGAAGGCTCCAACATGCTTGCATGCGTCGGCCTTGGTCACCTAATGGCGGCTCTCCATGCTGCTCGAGCGCCTCGCTGTTCAATCCCTTAACCCTTAAGTCACACTTAATGACCTCATCCCATGTCTTTCTACCCCTCCCCCAATATTAACACTTTCCACCCTCTGCACCCAATTACCATCCCCCATCCTCTCCACATGTCCAAACTGCCTCAGCCTACCTCTCCTCATTACAACACCAATACACTCCAGTCCCATCCTACCTCTCAACTCTTCCATTGTAAACCCAGCCCCCCCAGGCCTTGCACGCAGGGACGCACTGCACATCCACCTAATCACTGTCATTTCTGTACGTTTAAGCCTGTGAATATCCTCTTCCTTTACTGCCCAGGTCTCACTACCATACAGCATCACACTCCTAACACATGCTGCATACAAAGACCCCTTAGCACGTAAGGAGAGGCAACAGCTCCCTGAACTTCTTCCAACCACTTCTCACCCTAGCAACCGAGCTAGCTCCATCCCCAGCTCTGGCACATAACATGTCTCCCAAATAACAAAAAACTCTTCCACGCACTCAAGAGACTCACCAGCAAATTCAATCCTTTCACGCATAACAATCTCCACCTGCTGTCCCCGACATGCCGCACACATAAAATCAGCATTATCTCACAGTCCACCTCTAATACCACTACATCTCTTGTGCACCCATTTATCACAAACACTGCACAAGATGGAATTACTTCCCACACCTTTGTGGCAAACTGCACATGGCCACTCTCCCTCTCCTCTGATTGTACTGCCATCAACCCTAGATATCATCACTTTTGTTTAATCTGCATTTACCCTTAAGCCCTTGTGCCGCATACCATCTCTCCATTTCTTAAATCTTTCCTCTCAGTATCTATATATTTTGCTCTTAGGTCATTACAGGTTAAAATCATTATACTGTACCTCCCCCAAACTTGCTTTCTCTATCCTTCCTCCAAATGTTATAATTGTTCCAACCAAATAATTTTGTATTAACATCTCGGGGCAATTTAGTCTCCACTAAGCAAACAATTTCAGGTTTATTTTCATTTAAATAGTCTTCAATTTTCCTTTTCTTAGATATTAAACCATCTACATTACTGTATATGATGCTCAGATTTACTGCACTGTTTTTATCTTTACTCATTCTTCTCTTTTTCATGCTCATATCTTTCCCGCTTGTTTCCTTCACTTCTAGTTCCTCACATACCACTTCCTTACTTTCATATCCATTTCTCTCCAAAAAAAAAAAGTTTTACATTCCTCCTCTGTTCTCCTGTCATTTTTTTTCCTTTACTTGTTCCTTCAAATATTTTAAAAACTTCTCTTTCTTCTTCATCCAAATCTTTTCTTACTACTGTATAATATTTTCCATTCCTGCCTCTTTACTTAGTTTCCAGGTCACTTTAAGTATATAATTTACTACACTTTCCGATGACAGCTTAACTCTAATTGGTCTTACTTCTCCTCTCTTATATGGCCCTATCCTCCTTACTTCCTCAATTTCTTTTTCCCACTTGTTTCCTTCGGGAGCGACCTTCCCCAGTATTTTTCTTACTTGATTTAAGTCTCTCTCGAGTCTCACATACCTAACCTTTTCTTCCTCCTACCTATTTCCAAATATTATCACACATCTGTTCCTTTCTACAGTTTCTCTCACTATTTTCTCTATTTTCTTCAATATTTTCACTACATTTTCTTCTGTTTTTCTTGTTCATTTCCCTTTCTTCCTGAATGATTTCCCTTAAGCAGACCACTTCATTCTGTTCTTCTTCCACATGTGCCCACTTTGCCTTTTGCTCTTCTAACACATAACTCACCTTCTCCATTTTGTTACTGCTTTCTTCTAGTTTCTTCCTTAATTCGATATTTTCTCGTTTCAAATTCTCTGTCTCCTGGTTCACCGTCTCATTGGCCTGTATCAGACTCTGTATAGTGTTTTCATTATTTTCAGGCATGGTTCTTGATACTAGATCCTCCACTTTCTTTTCCAGTTCACTAATTCTCATCAACATTTTAACTAGATCCATTACATTTGTTTCATTGTCAAATCCTGGAAATTCGGGTCCCTCGATGTTTACACTGTCAGCCATGTTTGAGGTTGGTTACAGTACTAAACAAAAAACAGCTGTTACCGATGTTCCTAGAAACATTCATGTATACTGACTGACTATAGCTCTTTACATTTTTGGTATACTATATTAACTTTCAATACTTTAAACTTTAAACAAGACTAAAGAAGACAGGACAACATAATTCCTGAATTCCTGAAACTACTTAAGGTTCGCTGAGGTGGGTAAGAGGCTGAGGAGACACGTCCGTTCATTGTGGCTGCTCATGTGTGTGTGTGTATGCGTGTGTGTTTGGTCTAGCAAAAACTTGTTTTTTTAAATGCAGCTACAAAAAAATTAACAATATGTCAACATTAACTTTATTTTTGCTTAACCATACACATGAACAGCTATAATATGAATCATTATATATTGTATACAGTTCAAGAAAGTGAACAGACCTCAGATGCCTATAACCTATTACAGTACTATTATATGTTTTGAAAATGTACAGGCAATTAATGGATTTTATACAATGTTACTTAGATCCAGTACTGTATGGTTATTACCAATCTTGTACAGTCACCTATTTCAAGCCATAAGAGAAGACAAACCTGAATGAGAAGTCAGTCACTTACAGGGCTCTTTGTAAAATCCTATTAAGGTTTTTTACTTTACATATGTTTACAGTACTGCACAGTATAAGAAAAGCAGAGTAAGACAGTACTGCAAACCCTTGAAAAATGCAATGTGCAGCGTCATGCTTTTGAACAACACATTCAAATCCTTGCACTCACTCCACTCAGCAGCAGAGGACAAGAAAAGTGTGGTTACCTAACTTGAGCCAGTTGTATCCAATGCTTCTGCTCAGCTCTGCAGACAATGGAAGAAGGCCTGCAGTGTGTGTGTGTGTGTAACTCACTCACTGGGTCGGTCAGGATCACTTGATGGTAGTGATCGTCAGCTTTTACCCTCCCGGAAGGGAGCCGAGAGCTCATATAGTCCGATCTATGGGCAAGGCTGTGACCTTCACACACGCACACACCCATCCCCTTGCTCAAGGGGGACAGTAACCACCCACTTCGTCAGTGAAACTTTTCGCAACCTGAGTGAGGCGCGAACTCCCATCTACCAGATGGCAAGCAAGAACGCTACCACTGCGCCAGTGAGCGGTGTGTGTGTGTAACTCACCGGGTCAGTCAGGATCACTTGATGGTAGTGATCGTCAGCTTTTACCCTCCCGGAAGGGAGCCGAGAGCTCATATAGTCCGATCTATGGGCAAGGCTGTGACCTTCACACACGCATACACCCATCCCCTTGCTCAAGGGGGACAGTAACCACCCACTTCGTCATTGAAACTTTTCCCAACCTGAGCGAGGCGCGAACTCCAGTCTACTAGATGGCAAGCGAAAACGCTACCACTGTGTGTGTGTGTGTGTTTTTATACCAAGCATTTCTAACCCCAAACTTCTCATTTTCTATGTATTTCATACCTGGAACCCAGTAATGCATAATTATGATGCAGCATGACCTTAACATAATGCAAACCAATGCATAGCAAGTCATATGAAGTGAAGAGTGAAGAGCTTGATCATTTGGATCATGGCATGTGTGTGTGTGGAGTGGCTTGCCATTATAAAGTGATTGTCACTCATTAGAACCACTGTTGTAAGAAGTGCCATGAGAATTTTCATCCTGCACTGAGGACTGACACAATCCATGCCAACTACAGCATTAAGACTTAGAACTGTGGTCTTAGTTAAAACAAGAGAAAGTTGTTGTGATAATGTATTGACTCTGAATTTGACACTTACTAGAGACAGCCAATGCTTATACATCAGGGTCACTAGAGATATGTGACTCACAGCACTATAAAGACTTTATGCATCCAAGGGTTGATTTACTTTCTATAACGAGCACCAGAAGTGAAGAAAGAGAGAATCCAAATGGCATCCACAACTGCCAACAGTACAGCCAGCAGTTTTCCTTTAATCCTCCACTGCAGAGTGTAAGAAGGCCTATTCAGGTCATTTCAGGTTAGTTAAGGCCAATTTGAGTCCAAGTTGGTCAAATTCCATTCCAGTTAGATCCATTCATATCCTTCACTTTCAATCCAGCTCAGATCAATGCAGGTTCATTCAGGATCATTCAAGTCCAATTAGGTCAATAGGCTATAGGTTTAGCAGTGCTACTTAAGATCCACAGTCCCATCAAAAACATTTCAGCTTTGTTGAGTTATTCAAAGTCAATTTTAGAGCAAAGCAAGTCCAGTTAGGTCTATTCAGGTCTAGTTTGACCCATTCAGGGTACTAGAGTAAAGTCATGTCATTTCCATTCACTCAGGCTCTCTGATGAATTTAGGCCCATTCAGGTCCAACTGTGTGTGTGTGTGTGTGTGTGTGTGTGTGTGTGTGTGTGTGTGTCCAACTCTGGGCATAGGCTTTACAGCCTGTTCCCAGGACCCAGTAGTCCCCGTATATACCATACACCTCCACATATCACCTCTTTGGCACTAACACCCACTGTCCATACTGAATACATGCTAGAGCTGTCTCATACGGAAATGGTTTATTGGTATTAGCAGGGGTATTTTTACATGTCAGCAGGTCTTCTGGTAGATCAGTAAAGTCATTTATGAAATTTAAATCCTTAAACAGTTCCCTGCCCCAGCAGGGATTTGAACCTGGGTCCATTAGGACTGCAGGCCACCTCTCTACTTATTCAGCCACCATCAGTTGGGCCCAGTCAGATCAATTCAGGTCCACAGTAGTAACATCCATTCAGATTAACATGAAATCCATTCTTGTCATACAACTGTTGTTCATTTCAATCAGGTTCATATCCAAGGAGACCAATCCAAGTCGAGAGGTGGTGACTGAATAGGTAGAGAGGTGGCCTGCAGTCTTAACTGACCCACGTTTAAATCAATGCTGGGGCAGGGAACGGTTTAAGGTTTGAATTTCATAAAGACTGTACTGATCTACCAGAAGACCTGCCAACATGTCGTAAAAATATCCCCGCTAATACCAACATGCCAATCCTATATGAGACAGCCTTAGCATATTTTCAATATGGACAGTGGGTGTTAGCACTGAAATGGTGACATGTGGAGGTATATGATATGTAGGAGGAGAACTGAGCTTTGGGATGAGACCTATGCCCAGAGGTCAACTGCAACCATTTTAGGACTTTAGGTCCATCAAGTCCACTGTGTGCCAAAAATCTGCATCACTGGTGCACTGGTTTTTGAGACGTAATGAATTCAGGTCTTTTAGGAGCAGGTGAGGTGGGCAGTGATAAGTGGATGAGATGGGCTAGAATGATGGTGGGTCATGGGACACGATGGAGGAAGTTTACCCTGTGAATATTCCAAGCTGTCTGGTTGCTGAGGCAATCATAGAGATATTCATTACATCAGGCCAGAAATGGGTTGGGTGGATCGAGATGAGTAGGTGACATGGGCTGGGATGGTAGTGAGTGGTGGGTAAATGTTGTTTAGTTGAATACTGTTGGTAGGCTGGTAAGGTGTCATGGTATAGGAACAAGAAATGGGCAGGGTGGGTGGGATGACCTAAGATTGTCAAATGGTGAGGCAGGATAGAAATGTACATCTCTGAAAATGGGTGCTGTATACACTGTGATGCTAGCAGCACAAAGATAGCTCTTGGAAGTGTGATGTTGGGGTAGTAAAAGGGAGAGGTTGTGAAGAAGCGTAAGCAAGGATGCTGCTGAATGGTAAGGCATGGCAAAGTTATTGCACCTTGTGAGTATGGGCACAGTGGATTGGTCTGTATGAAGATGATGGTTTGCATATTTTGTGTCTTATAGTACATGTAAAAACAGAATTTGTATAAGACAATGGGCAGTATTCTAGTATGGTTAGGAAGCTTACTAACACCTCACCCTTAATGCCTATTTCTGATTCTGCTCCATTACAATATTCCTGTGTGTTATTCATGCAATCTATGTCAATACTGAAAAGATGTAAGAAGCAAACCAGGGGATAATAATGAGTACCAGTAGTTTGGAAAATGAATCATTAAGGAATAGGTGTTAGGAAGCCTCCTTACCTGATGAGAATATAGGCCTATTTCAGGTGGCTTTACATTGAGAGACAAGCCTAATGGTTTCCTGTAAGCCAGGAAACCATTTACAATGATGGGTAGTAACCATATAACCAACCCACATGTGTTCCCTATGTGTCAACAGGTGGGTTGGTGGAGGGTTAGTGTCCCTCCCCATAAAACTACTAACTCAAAGACAAATGGCCACCCTTTATGGAATTATGGTGTCTGGATATAGACAGATAAGTAGATGGAGAGTCAGAAGTATCAGTGACAATCTGAGTTAGATTTATGGCAGTCCTGTCTTGTAACGAGGAATTTATACCATCAGTTCTTAACACCACTGAATTCAATGACACAGTTTATGTACTGTATGATATGATTTTCATCATTAAAATATGTTTTATGTATGATATGATTTTCATTAAAATACATAACGTGATATAACAGCAAGGTGGAGCCTCTGTGGTACAGTAGCAGAGTGTGCGTCTCGCACAGTGGTGGGCGTGGGTTCGCCTCCCGCCAGAGTTGTAAAAACTTTGAGAAGCGTTCACCAAGCCACTTACTACCTAGGCGGACATAAAGGGTGCTGTGGTTGAACCAGTGTCGCATATTAGTATGCTTGCACCCAATCGGCTTATGGCGGGCTGATTACACTTGATTCACAGACTACACACACATCCAAAGCCACTACAACACAACAATTACACTCAAAAGCACTTCTCACCCTACATACAGTCTCTAACAGACAGCCTAAGCCACTGGGTAGAGATACATGGCTGTATCGTCCCTGCTTCGGTAGTGATAGGCTGGTCCTGTAGTGGACCTTAACAGCTGATGATGACGACAAAAAGCAAGGTGAACTGTGAGATCAGTGATGATCTGAGTGAAAACCTGGATTCAATAAGGAACAGAAAAGATGCTGCAGCACAGGGAGGGTTGATGTTCCTTACACCATCATTATCCGAATCCTATTTCCCAATAAAACTATGAGGGGAGTAAAATGAAAATGGACTGCCAGGTGTGCTGGATCCTCAAACTGCTTAATCCTTTTACACCACTTTATAAAAGATGAAGTTTGTATCGAGTACAGAACTCCAGCACAGAGATACGTAATGACGACACATAATTGACCACACAGATGGTCACTAAAGAACCCTATTGTTATTTATTTACTTCTCTGGTATTGATACTGTATATAGAACAAATAACTGATGGTGAAAAAGTATGAGATAAAAGCCAATTACATATTGGAACATGGGTTGATAAAGCTGGCACAATTAATCTGATTTGCTCGACTGCGCTCATTGTTGTCAGCAGGGACAGGTACCCTGAAAAGCTGAGCATGTGGCATGCACATACACAACTTGTACTGTCCCCGAGGTTTGTTACGGTCACTGATGGGTACGAGTGGTATGGTGTTTACGTCGATGATGATGCCACCTCCAGTCTCCAGCATAATAGAACCATTGATGCTCCTTAAGAAGATATCCTGATCTGCAGACCATGTCATCTTCTCCCCATCCATGGAAAGACCCTCATTACCCTTCAACTGAATCTGGGGGCAGGCCAGAGAAGGAAGGTATTACAGCAGTAATGCACCACAGAATATATTAGATGGTTACGCTGCATGCAAGGAAAATTTCTGTAGAGTAAACTTCTGATTATCCGGAGTAATAGAGCCATGGGCCTGCTGGATACTGTCAAAATGTCGGGTTATGCAAAAGTCTCCCCTAGGGGGCCCTAACCCCTCAACCCTATAACTCTTATCCACTGTCTAACCTCTATAAAACAATTTAAAATATCAAAAAACAGCTAACAGATGTTCCTAACACTGTGATAAAATAGTGTATTTTACTGTTAAGTACACTGTAATTTTATTTACAGAAGCAATTTCATGCTGACGATTGGGGCAATGATCTAACTCCCCCCAGCCGGGACACCTGTTTTCTTTCACCCGGCAGTAATGTATAAATACAAGTAATATAAACACAATAAATAACTGAAAAACAGCTAAAAGACATTCCTAATATTGAAATACTGTACGTACAGTGAAGTTCACTTAATTTTCTGTACAGAAACACATTTCATGTTGATGGTGGTGATGATGATGATGGTGGAGGTGATGTAAAGACATTATTGGAGAATACTGTACAATAATGCCCCCCCCACCCCCACCCCCACCCCAAAAAAAAAAAATCAATAAAATGAAACAAGCTCCACTGTACTGTACTGTGCTGTGTACATCACCATACTGTACTTTCAATGATCAAAATTCTAGCAGATGACTCCACCACACAGAACAAAAAACTTTCATCTCATAGTGGGAAGGACAAACTTCACCTGGGAAGAAACAGTTGTCTAAATGACCTTATATTTTGTGTTAATTATTCCTTAGTAGCATGATTATTTTGCTTTGTAAAATAAACACATTTTCATCAACTCTTCTCGTTTAGTAACACTATTTAATCAAATTTTCTTTCCAATACACTTTCATCGGTGCCTCAGCAGAATCCGACAGTCACTCGTACAGAACAGTAATGTACACTTCAAAACACTGTAAGCTGTACTTAGAAGCCATGCATGAGGAGATGAACAGCAAAGAAGGTGAGAAATTCCATGGCTAGAATGAGAGTGGAGGACAACAGTACAATGTGTCAGAGAGACTCAGCAGCACTAGAAGGCCAGCCAGGTTTTGGAGGGAAACCCATCACAACACCGTCATTTAACCCGCGCAGCCCCGGAGATGTGAATATACATCCTGACGTTTTGTCATGGCTAGCCACGGAGACGTGAGTTAACGTTCTGCAATTGCAAACTCTGTCACGGCCACATTTTTCAAAATTTGTGGGTGATTTTTGGCAGGCATGCAGGGCAGACCTTCCTCATTGTAAATGTATTCTAGTGGTTGTGTAATGTGAGAAACAGTGGAGTGTAAGTGGAAAAGACACACACACACACACAGTACAGTGAGTGATCCCTGTTTCAAAGAGTAGCACAGCCTTCAGCACTACTAATAATAATGTGTGTAGTTGTGCTATATGACACTGTAAACAACTGTAAATCATTGTAAATATATTCTTGCAGTTGTGTAAAGTGAGAAACAGTAGAGTGTAAGTGGAAAAGACATACACACAGTCAGTACAGTGATCGATCATCTGCAAATTTCTGTGTGTTCTGTCAGTACAAATATGCTTATAAACCCTACAATACTGTATGTAACCGACTTTACTCTTGTAAAACTTACCAATTTTGTGTAATAAACCTCTTTGTATGTGCCAACGATGTCAGTGGGGGTGTGAAAGATAAAAATGGTAGATTACTAGTGGAGAAGGAAGAAAAAGTAAACAGATGGAGAGAACACTTTAATGAACTGTTGAACATAGAGAATGAAAGTAATGCAAGTATAAATGGCTGGGGAATGGCTGGGAGAAGGAGGGTTGTGAGAAGAGAGGAAGAAATCAGTAGGATGGAAGTGGTGGAAGCAATGAAGAAAGTTAAAATGGGAAAGCCCCAGGAATTGATGGAGTGTGTGGTGAAATGCTGAAGCATGGGGAAGAGATAGTAATAGAATGGATGTGGAAGGTGTGCAGATTGGCTTGGGAGGAGGGTAGAGTCCCGGAGGATTGGAAGTCAGCTATAATTATTCCTCTGTACAAAGGAAGGGGGGAAAAGGCAGTGTGTCAAAATCATAGGGGCATTTGCCTTCTCAGTGTAATAGGAAAAGTATATGGTAGGATACTTATTGACAGAGTTAGGGAAATTACAGAGGAATTAGTTGGAGAAGAACAAGGAGGTTTTAGGAAGGGAAGAGGTTGTGTAGACCAGATATTCATTCTTAGATCCTTAGTGGAAAAGTTTCTAGAGAAGGGCAAGAAGTTGTATGCAGCCTTCATGGATATGGAGAAAGCATATGACAGGGTGGATAGACAAGGTTTGTGGAAGGTATTAAGAATATATGGAGTGGATGGGAAGTTGTTGAAGACAGTGAAGAGTATGTATGAGGGTGCTAAGCCTGCAGTGCATGTGGATGGCAAACTGAGTGAATCTTTCCATTTGAAGGCTGGATTGACACAAGGATGTGTCATGTCTCCATGGTTGTTCAATCTGTACATGGACGGGGTTATAAAAGAGATACAAGTCAGGCAGTGGATGTTGGAGCGGCCCTAGTGAGAGAGGGCAGTGTTTGGAAACTCCCTGAACTGTTGTTTGCAGATGATACTGTGTTGTTGAGCGAAGACGAAGGGGAGCTGCAAGGCTTGATAGATGAGTTTGGGAGAGTGTGTAAGAAATGGAATCTAAAGGTGAATGTAGGGAAGAGTAAAGTGATGGTCTTCGAGAGAAGTGAAGCCAGTGAATGTACAGTGAGATTGGATGGGAAGGATATGGAGAATGTGAGTGAATTTAAGTACAGTAATCCCTCTATTATTCGGATGTCCAATACTCGGATATACTCACTATTCGGATATTGTGGGCTGCCCAACCCCCAAAATGCCAAAAAATTCGACAAAAATCAAAAAATTTCGATTTTTGGGGGCACCGTCAGTTTGAATTTCCCGCCCGCGCCGATCAGCCATGTTTACGCTCGTGGCGCCTGTGTGTCGGTCGCCATTACTGCCTCCTGAACACCTCCAACAATGGCGGCCGAAGTGGTTGCTTTTGTCGTGATACCCTACCTCCTACAGTGCTTGATACTGCTTTTCACCTTCTTCATCATGTGTGTGATGATC
>JAGKTI010007115.1:26688-38089 GCA_018397915.1 Birgus latro
AAATGTTAATCATAATTTCCTGCTTGCAATTTAATTTTTCCATGCATGGTTCTTAAGTAAAACAGCTAGAAAAAAGGTGGAAGCAGTTAATTTCATGTCCGGTCCTAACCTAACCTAACCTATGGTTACCATAAAGATTTTCATGCCTAACCTGTTTTCATCATGCTGTTAATGTGTTAAGAAATTGCCCTAAATATTAATCATAATTTCCTGCTTGCAATTTAATTTTTCCACGCATGGTTCTTAAGTAAAACAGCTAGAAAAAAGGTGGAAGCAGTTAATTTCATGTCCGGTCCTAACCTAACCTAACCTATGGTTACCATAAAGATTTTCATGCCTAACCTGTTTTCATCATGCTGTTAATGTGTTAAGAAATTACCCTAAATGTTAATCATAATTTTCTGCTTGCAATTTAATTTTCCCATCCATGGTTCTGAAGTAAAACAGCTAGAAAAAAGGTGGAAGCAGTTAATTTCATGTCCGGTCCTAACCTAACCTAACCTATGGTTACCATAAAGATTTTCATGCCTAACCTGTTTTCATCATGCTGTTAATGTGTTAAGAAATTACCCTAAATGTTAATCATAATTTCCTGCTTGCAATTTAATTTTCCCATGCATGGTTCTTAAGTAAAACAGCTAGAAAAAAGGTGGAAGCAGTTAATTTCATGTCCTGTCCTAACCTAACCTAATCTATGGTTACCATAAAGATTTTCATGCCTAACCTGTTTTCATCATGCTGTTAATGTGTTAAGAAATTACCCTAAATGTTAATCATAATTTCCTGCTTGCAATTTAATTTTCCCGTGCATGGTTCTTAAGTAAAACAGCTAGAAAAAAGGTTGTAGCAGTGAATTTCATGTCAGGTCCTAACCTAACCTAACCTAACATTGTGTTAATCATAATTTCCTGCTTTTAATTTAATTCTTTCATGCATGGTTATTAAGTGCACCAGCTATGAAAAAGCTGGAAGCAGTGAATTTCATGTCCGGTCATAACCTAACCTAACCTAACCATTTTTCTGGTAGCAATTAACATCATTTACTGTATTTGATGCTTTGTATCCAATAATTTAGTGCATAAAATGTAAGAAAAGATGATTTCCATGTCAGATACTTACTTATACTATGCTGGCAAGTTCTGAGCTCCTATGACGTACTCACCTCTAAATCATCATTTTTTGGTTAAAATTCAATAAATTCATGCTATATGTGCATTATTTATGTGAAAAGGGACCAAAATAAGTGCTAGACATGTCCAGTAGGGAGGTGGGAAGGTAGTTTTCTGATTTAGGTTAGGATAGGTTAGGGTCATGAAAAACCAGTGCTGGAGCTTCAGGACCAATATCCGGACAAAACCAATATTTGGACATGCCTTTGGCTCTATTACAACGGATATTGGAGGGATTACTGTAGTTGGGCAGTGTCAGGAGTAAGGATAGAAGTCTGGAGGGTGAAGTGCTCGAAAGGGTGCAGCAGGGAAGGAAGGTTGCTGGTTCGTTGAAAGCAGTGATAAGAAACAAGAAGGTGAGCATGGAAGTGAAAAAGCTGTTACGTGACAGTATTGTGATACCAACTCTAATGGAAGTGAAGCTTGGACCCTGTTGGAAGGACAGAAATCAAGAGTGAGAGCAGTGGAAATGAGTTATTTGAAAGGAGCATTTGGAGTCACATGGAGAGACAGACTAACAAATGAGGAAGGGAAGGAGCGATGTGGTGTGGTTGAGGACGTGATGGGAAGCGTTAGGAAAAACACGTTAAGGTGGTTTGGGCATGTGGAGAGGATGGAGAGTGAAAGACTGACGAGGTGAGTGTATGTGAGTGAGGTGGAGGGGGCGAGAGGGAGGGGGAGACCGAGGATGAGATGGAGAGATGGAGTGGAGAGGTATATGAGAGAGGGGAGTGTTAGTTGGAAGCGTGGTAGTGAAATGGCAGGGGACAGAGTGACATGGAGGCGATTTGTTTGTGGCCACCCCGTGCGGGATTGAAGCGTCTGGCAATAGATAGAGATAGTATGTTCCTTGACTGTTTTAGCCATATCTGGTACAGTAACCCATAGCACAGGCTGGAAGAATGAGGGGGCATGGTGGGCCTTCATAGAGAACCCCGTCACCAAGAAGGTACAAAGAAATTGCATTTCTTGGCCCAGGTTGTTTTCCATTGTTTCTCATCAAAAGCAGAGGTTTTAGGCAAAAAAAAACCCGAGGTCAAAAATTTGCCGGGTCCGGGGATTTTCTAAGGTCCAAAAGTTGCCAGCGCTGCACAGGTTAATAATTATAATGTTTTAGAAGAGACATAGCTCATTTGTATATCAGCACCACAGTGGCAGAGGAATACGATGGAGAGTGAGAGAACATTCATTTTTCTGCTGCCAGCCAGCAAAAACTCTGCATTAGAATTTTCCCTCCCCTGCCTTAGCCAATCTTCTACTCCCTACCACTGCATCTCTCCACCAATATTTTGTGAGCTGCTAGGTCCCTCCCTCCCTCCCTCCCTCCCTCCCCTCACTTTCATATTACAGTACAGTACAGAAGGTACGCACAGTACGTGAGTTTATAGGTGGCAGAGAAGGTCACTTAGCTTACTAGGAATTCGCTTACTGTGAATACATAAACTTATGGGAAAAATTACATATGGGTGGCACCCCCCTTCATCGGTAACCCTTGAGACTCCTTTCAGACCGAAGTATTGTACTGTGCAGGGAAAGTATCTAAGGCATATTACATAAGATAAAATAAACCAACAAGATTATGGCCTTACTAAATCAACAAGGATATGGCTTAAGTAAACCAACACTTCTTCTTCAAGGATATGGCTTAAGTAAACCAACACTTCTTCTTTCTGGATGACGCGGCAGACATCCAGGCGTAGTACAGAAATCATGGGAATGGTTGTAGCACACAAAACAATAGCCTCAGAGCAGATGAGAACGTAGCTGGAACAGCGAGTGTACCCACCGTGTGTGCGTGTTTCCTCTGCTGGGCCTCTCTCTCCACCCTCCATACGGCGCATTGGGCATCACATCATGAGTGCGCATCATCGACATCACAACATGGGCGGAGTGTAGGCAACCGTTGATGCTTCTTGGGGTGGTAATGTCACGTGCTCGGGGTAACCCTGGATTTGGGTCACTCTTCGCTGCCATCTCGCCTATTATGAGTTCAATTCACGTCACTATAGTAATCACTCTATTAGCCGGACGCCCAATAACTGGACACCCCACTGTCTGGACATCGTTGGCTTGGATGTTCAGAACCCAAAAATGCCAAAAAAAAGAAAAAAAAGAAAAGAAAAAATCCAATTTCCTTTTTACCCGTACATTTGAATTTGGCAAGCAGCACCAAACAGCTGTGTTTACAATTGCTTACCGTGCTCCCTTTTCCCTCTCCAGTTCGCTCTGAACTACCATCACGAGTAAACGATTGTTGGGATGGCTGGCGCTAGTTCTCGTTTTTGTTTAAACAATTATAATTCACAGTGCTAAGGATTAAGAGCAGCACAACACTGGATTACTATATGTGGTTCAAGGGCATTTTCACCATTGTCAGAGCCTTGGAGGTGGGGTAATCTTCATAACACCCACCACGGACATGTAAGTACACTGTCAACTGCCAAATATTTTCCATATTGCTGCCTACTTCTTCCTTAGCCTTTACCATTCTTTTTCTGTGTCTGTCCTTCTCTCTTCCTATTTCTCCTATCTTTCCTGTCACTTCTTATTGCTTTTCTTTCCTTAACAGGTGGCTTTACATTGAGTGACAAGCCAAATGGTTTCCTGTAAGCCAAGAAACCATTTACAACACTGGGTGGTAACCATATAACAAAACCATATGTGCTCCCTACGTGTCAACAAGTGGGTTGTGGAGGGTTAGTGCCCCTCCCCATAAAACAAATAACTCAGTGTCAAATGGCCACCCCTTACAGGTATATGGCATCTGGCAATAGATAGATAGATAGACCTCTAAATCCTCATTCTCTGGGTACATTTTATTTATTTGATGCTTTGTGTCCCATATTTGAGTGCATAGGCTATGAAAAAGGTGATTTTCATGGTGATTTTTATGTCTGTTACCTATGTTAACTATGCTGTCAACTGTTGAACATATCTGCAATACTCACCTCTAAATCATCATGTTCTGGTTAAATTTCATTTATTCATGCTTTGTGTTCCATATTTGAGTGCATAGGCTGTGAAAAGGTGATTTTCACAGTGATTTTCATGTCTGTTACCTACATTCACTATGCTGTCAACTGGTGAACATGTTTGCCTCCCCAAACTCAAGTATTCTTTCCCCTTCCACATTCCTCACACCATATGCACATCCCCCATGGTTATGAAGGAGTCCATGGAGGATGTGCACATGGTGTGAGGAATGCAGAAGGGGAAAGAATACTCGAGTTTGGGGAGGCTATGGACATGATCGTGTGCAACACACATTTTAGAAAAAGAATGAGTCGGTTGATTACGTACGAGTCCGGGGAAAATAGCAGTCAGATAGATTATTTTCTGGTCAGGAGGGTTGATAGGAGGTTAGTGAGGGATGTTAAAGTTATAGGAAGCGAGGAGTGTGTGCAGAAGCACAAACTGTTGATTTGTGATGGTGCTTAAAGAACAAGTGATGAGAAGGAGGACATATGTACAGTCGCGCTCCCTAATTTAGACCCACCCCAAGCCAAGCCCAGAGCTGAGGGAGGCAGTAGCCACGACTCTTAAATGAACGCCTTTACTAGCCACCCCATCCCCCCACTCCTCCCCTCAATCCCCACCCCCCGTAACTATCGCCATCCAACGATTATTCTCTACCTTACTGTATTGCTATGCACCCTTACCTCTTACTGAAACAATCATCTACTGAATAGGACAATGCTGGACGGTAATATACAGTAGTTTTGGGAAAACATAGGGCATGAAAAACCCAATCAATAGGACCTATAACCAGACCACTATAACCACTTCGATAACAATCATTAAAATATAGTAATTGTAAAAATAAACGTATTACAGCAATACAAACTGTATAGGCTAATTTATCACCGGAGTGATAGTATAATACAGCCCCTATAACAGTTTTCTTTGAGGTAATTTACTAAGAGAAACAATATATTCAGGTCTTACATTTTTTTGTGCCCTAGGTTTTCCCAAATCTACTGTCTAATACTGTCCAGCATTGTCCTCTTCAGTAAGTGATTGTTTCAGTAAGAGGTGAGGGTGGAAAGGAATGCAGTAAGGTAGAGAATGAACGTTGGATGGCGAGAGGGAGGGGGAAGGGATTGAGGGGAGGAGTTGGGGGGGTGGCTAGTAAACGAGTTCGTTTAAGAGCCGTGGCTACTGCCTCCCTCAGCTCTGGGCTTGGCTCGGGGTGGGTCTAAGTTAGGGAGCGTGACTGTACCTAGGAGGAAAATTTGGAAGCTGGAAAACAAATCAGTAAGGGATGCCTTTTATAGTGAGATGAAGAGTGGGGGCTGAACAGGGAGCCGCAGATAGAGGCGTTAATGAACAGTATAGAGCCCTTAAGAACAACCTCTTGAGAGTTACCGATGCAATATGTGCTTGGACAAGAGGCCCACCAAGACATAAAGTAACTTGGTGGTGGGATGAGGGTGTAGAAGACGCAGTTAAAGAGAAAAGAAGGCTTTTCCGGGAATGGAAGAAGGATGGTAACAGGGAGGAGTACTTGGCTGTCAAGCGTAGGGCTAAAAAACTGGTATACAGGGCGAAGTCTGAGTCACAGAGACTTGATAATCTAAATCATGGGGAAAGGAAAAATACGATTATTAGGGTGGCAAATCAGGTGAAGAGATAATCGGGATATTATAGGTGAGCAGTGTGTGAAGAATGATGAAGGAAGGGTAGTGGTGAACAGTGGGGATATTAAAGATGCATGGAGAGAGCACTAAAGCCAGTTGTAGAATGAGGGGTTTGACTGGGATAGGGAAGGTTTGAAGCCAGCAGATCCAGTGTTTGGCCTTTGGCCTTTGATTGAAGCTGCTACTGTGAGTGAGGCAATAGGCAGGATGCGGGTGGGGAAGGTGGCAGGTGTGACTGGATTGACTGCCGAAATGTTGAAGGCCTCAGGAGATACTGGGGTGAGGTTAGTCACTGACCTGATAAATATGATTATATATGAGTATGTTGTCCCAGATGATTGGCTGAAGAGTGTAATTGTAAATGTGTACAAAGGAAAGGGTGATGCCCTGGATAGGGGAAATTACAGAGGTATAAAGCCCTTAGATCAGATAATAAAAGTAATGGAAAGAGTTCTAGAAGGTATGATTAGAGAAAGAGTGAATATTGAAGAGATGCAGTTTGGGTTTATGCCAGGCAGGGGGACCACTGATGCCATATTCATTGTTCGACAGCTTCAGGAAAAATATATTGGCAAGAAAAGGGAATTGTATTTTGTTTTTGTTGATTTGGAAAAGGCCTTTGACAGAGTCCCTAGAGAGGTGGTGAAGTGGGCAATGAGAAAGCTAGGGTTGGAAGAGTGGCTGGTTAGGGTGGTTATGGCCATGTACGTGGGTGCTCGCACCCAGGTAAGAGTGAATGGAGTTTTGAGTGATGAGTTTTCCGTGAATGTTGGTGTGCATCAGGGGTCAGTTTTGAGTCTCTTGTTGTTTATCATGGTACTTGAAGCCCTCTCACGTGACTTCAGAGATGGACTCCCGTGGGAGATGTTGCATGCTGATGATTTGGTGTTGATTGCACAGAATGAAAAGGAGGCAGAGGAAAGATTTAAGAAGTGAAGAGATGGTATGGGGCACAAGGGCTTAAGGGTAAATGCAGATAAAACAAAAGTGATGATATCTAGGGTTGGTGGTAGTACAGTTAGAGGAAAGGGAGAGTGGCCATATGCAGTTTGCCACAAAGGTGTGGAAAGTAATTCCACCTTGTGCAGTGTTTGTGATAAATGGGTGCACAAGAGATGTAGTGGTATTAGATGTAGACTGTGAGATAATGCTGATTTTATGTGTGCGGCATGTTGGGGAAAGCAGGTGGAGATTGTTAGGTGTGAAAGGATTGAACTTGCTGGTGAGTCTCTTGAGTGTGTGGAAGAGTTTTGTTATTTGGGAGACATGTTATGTGCCGGAGATGGGGTTGGAGTTAGCTCGGTTGCTAGGGTGAGAAGTGGTTGGAAGAAGTTCAGGGAGCTGTTGCCTCTCCTGACGCTGAATAGCGAGCGCGAACTGGATGTAGCGCGGACTTCTGCTGCTAGAAGGGGTGAGATATACCATTTGTGAGCCTTTGTGCAAACAACAGGCAGGCTGAGAGCCCATGTTCTTTGGGTTATGTGCAATTTTTTTAAGGTCATGTTTTACTGGTTCCATGATTTTCTCCTCCAGCTGATATGGCAGATTATATGGAGCACAGAATCTGTATAAGGTTTTAATCTCAAAGCAACTGCAGTAGAAATTCAGAATGTTTAAGAAAGTGTTTGGTGATACAGCAATATTATGAGCCAAAGCAAAACATTTGTATGGTACAAATGCTTCAAGGATGGACAAACGTCTGTCAACGATGATAAGGGTTCTGGACGACTGTCGGCTAGTACACCACCATAAACATTAAAAAAGTGTACAAAGTTATCCATGCAGATTGTAGGCAAACAATTCATGATGTCTGTGAGAGTATAGGATTGTCTTACGAGACTGTTCAACCATTTTATCAGACATTTTGAACATGAGACACATTGCTGGAAAATTTGTCCCAAGACTGATGAGCAATGACCAGAAACAACATCACATGGCAACTCAAAGATCAAATCAGAGGTGACCCCAACTTCATCTCCATGATCATAACTGGTGATGAATCATGTGTTTATGGTTATGATCCTGAGACAATGTAGCAGTTGCTTCAGCGGAAGTCACCAAATTCACCATGGGGGGGGAAAAAAAAAAAGCATCAGGTTTGCAGTAGTAACAAATCAATGCAATTTTTTTTATCTTTTTTGTACATCCAAGGTAATTCCTCCCCCCTAGTCAAACTGTAAACGGCAAGGTTTACTGTGAGGTTTTGAAGTGGCTAAGGGAAAGCATTCAGGGCAAACGTTCAGACACGGGTTCTCCACCATGACAATGCGCCTGCCCACACATCATTCGTTGTTCGGAGGTTTCTGGCTTCCAGAAACACAACACTCATTCCCCATCCCCTCTGATTGCCTGATCTCACCTCCTTCGACTTTTTCCTGTTCCCCAAGATGGAATTCCAGTGAAAGAGCATCGTCTTGACATAGTCTAGGAGATCCAGGCAGAATCACTTAAGGTGCTCAACACAGTCACACTTGAGGACTTCCTGGGATGCATGGAATCTTGAAAAACCACTGACATCACTGTATACATGCCCAAGGGGCCACTTCAAAGCAAACAGTGGAAACTAGGAGTTGGGGTTAGTAATTTTTCTTTCATAGTCAAACTGCCCAAACTTTTGGGTAGCACCTCACATTTTTTCATCCCCCCTAATTGCTTGATCTCACCTCCTTCGACTTTTCCTGTTCCCCAAGATGGAATTCCAGCTGAAAGAGTATCATCTTGACACAGTCTAGGAGATCCAGGCAGAATCACTTAAGGTGCTCAACACAGTCACACTTGAGGACTTCCTGGGATGCATGGAATCTTGATAAACCAATGATATCACTGTATACATGCCCAAGGGGCCACTTCAAAGCAAACAATGAAAACTAGGAGTTGGTTAGTAATTTTTCTTTCATAGTCAAACTGCCCGAACTTTTGGGTAGCACCTCACGTTATTTCAGATACTCTCTCAAAGAAACTTAGCAAATTTGAGACAAAGAATCTACCAGCTCTGTACGTACCCACCTGTCTTTCACCAAACAACCCATTATTTTCAAGGTGTTCAACCAATCTTCTCCTTATTAATCTTTCAACTATTTTACACATTATACTTGTAAGAGAGAGACTGGCCCATAATTTAATGGGCTTTTCCAGTCCCCTTTCTTAAACAATGGCACAATGTTGTCTTTTTTGCATAAACTTTGTAGTTTGCCATGTCTTAGTGATTTAGGGGATATGTTATGTAGAGTTTTAACACAGTTGCACATTCCATCATTACCCAGCCTGATATTTCATCAGGACCACATGCAAAATTTTTATCTAAATTTCTCATAATTTCTACAATTTCCTTTCTCTCTTTATATTAACATCACTTAGTCCCATGCCCCAGGTGACATTACATCCTATATCCTCTTTAACAGTGATTTCAGGGATATTTTATGTAAAATTTTACTTAACCCCTTAACCGCGGGGTTGTCGGAGGCGCGCCGTGCCCATCCCGTGGGCAAATCCACGCTCCGACTGACTTTTTAAAAATATTTGTCAAAAATCAGTTATTAGTCTTAGAATATTATATTTATATATGCATATGGCACACACCTTCAGCTTTTTCCTGGGATGTTTTTCTAGCACTTGTCGACTACTGTAGGACTTCTGGAGACTTCTAAAGTTGGGTACCTAAGTCTCCACTTTACACTTCCCGACATCCGATAATATGAATACCACTGCCTGATATTAACACTAGAAACACTATTCAATGATTTCCAAGTAGTTTGGAATCCATACTCAAAAAAAAAAAAAAAAAACTGTGAAAGCAATGTAAAATAAGAGCGCGTACGAGCCTCTCAATCGCGCTAATTCGCCGCTCGTATTGTCATTTCTTATTCATATACACACTCACACTTTATTATTTCTAGTACATTATTACACTTATATATAACTACAGTCCTTTATCGCTTCCCACACGATGTTTAGTAAGGGTAGAGGTCACAGGGCCTTTTATAATGGACGCAAAAGCGGCAGAAATGGAGGGGCGCAACTGCGACGTGCCTTCACACTGAAGGACGACAGTGAACTGAGATGTATGTATCTCGGTAGCCAAGAGTTGAAAATGTCAGCTGCTAATGTATATGCTAAGAAATAAGTCGTAGGAAATCTGGACAATACATACTAAATTAGGTAGTTCCAGGTGAATATAAATATCACTCAGGATTCTCCCTTCCTTTCTTATATACATTTATATTACGAAAATAGCTCATACGGCATATTTCACGGGGAAAAAAGCAGGGAAAATTAGTGAACGAGTGCAGGTTGGATGTTGCCAAGTGACAATTAGCCAATTCCAGGTGTATGGCACTAACAATTACAGTAATCTCTCTACTCTCCGGACAACCACTATCCGGTTACATCACTATTCGGACATCGTGGGCTGATGGCCGAAACCCCCAAATTGCAAAAAAAACGAAAAAAATCTGATTTTTTCCGACCGCGTCAGTTTGAATTTCTCGCGCGCGCCAACTAGCTCCCTTCCCGCCCTATCCCCCTCCTCCTAGTTCTGTCTCAACTCCCGTGAACAGTGGACGGCTGTCCGATCATTTGTGGTATTTTCGTTCTTGTTTAAATAATCAAAAGTCAAGGTGCTAAGGATTAAGTGCAGTTAAACACTGGATTACTTACTGCACATGCTTCAAGAGCAATTATGACCACTGTAAAAACCTTAGAGGTGAGGGTAAACAAGGAGTAAACAACAATCATGGATATGTAAGTAAACTTTGTCAACTGCTAAATATTTTCCACAATCACTTCTAAATCCTCATTCTCTGATTACATTTTATTTACTTCATGCTTTGTGTCCCATATTTGAGTGTATAGGCTGTGAAAGAGGTGATTTTCTCAGTGATTACCATGTCTCTTACATATGTTCACTATCTAGTCAAATGGTGAACATTTTTGCCCTACACACCTCTAAATCATAATTCTTCTGGTTACATTTTATTTACTTCATGCTTTGTGTCCCATATTTGAGTGCATAAGCTGTGAAAAGGTGATTTTCTCAGTAATAATCATGTCTCTTCCTTATGTTCATTATGTAGTCAGCTGGCAAACACCCCTGCCAAACTCACCTCAAAATCATCATTTTTGCATTAAAATTCGATTAATTCATGTTTTGTGCCAATTATTTATGTGAATAGGGTCTTAAATAAGTGCTATGCATCTCCGGTAGGGAGGTGGTTTTCTGATTTAGGTTAGGTTAGGTTAGGGTCACTAATGTCCGGTGCAGTTGGTGAACAGTGAACACCTTTGCCATACCTAACTCTTTTTCTGGTAACAATTTATTTATTTGATGCTTTGTATCCCATATTTTAGTGCACAAGATGTGAGAAACGATGATTTTCATAGTGACTGCCATGTCCGTACTCACCTCTAAATCATCATTTTTTGGTTAAAATTCAGTTAATTCATGCTTTGTGTGCATTATTTATGTGAAAGGGGACTTAAATAAGTGCTATGCATGTCCGGTAGAGAGGTAGGTAGGTGGTTTTCTGATATAGGTTAGGTTAGGTTAGGGTCATGAATGACCAGTGCTTGAGCTTCAGGGCCACTATCTGGACAAGA
>JAGKTI010007116.1:0-15374 GCA_018397915.1 Birgus latro
AAGTGTTCTCTCCATCTGTTTACTTTTTCTCCCTTCTCCACTAGTAATCTACCATTTTTATCTTTCACACCCCCACTGCCTTCGTTGGCACCCTGTCTAGCTCTCTTTACCTCCTTCCAGAACATTTTCTTACATTCCCTCCACTTTGCACTCAAATTCCTTCCAAATTCCTCATCCACTCTCTTCTTACTCTCTCTTACTAATCTTTTCACCTCTCTCCTCCTCACTACATATAACTCTCTTGTCCGTCTCTCAGTTTCTTCGTTGCCCCTGTTTCTCATCCACTCATTATATGCTTTCTTCTTTTGTACCACAGCCTCTCTCACCTCTTCGGTCCACCATGCTGTTCCCTGAACCCCCTTTCGTCTCCTCTTCACCCCACACACCACCTCACATGCTGCACAGATTTCTTCTGTNAATACCTTGCACACACCCTCCACGTCCCCCATCTGCTCCAATCTATATTTACCCAATCGTTCCTCCACTTCCCTTCTATATTCGGCCTTTATTCCATCCTCTTGTAACTTTTCTACCCTCCTTGTAACAAATACTTCCTCCTGTCTTTCCCTTCTTCTCTTCCTCCATCTTGTTTGGATTCTGATTCTGGCCACCACCAAGTGGTGGTCAGAAAGTCCACTCCCCCAGCCTCTATATACTCTTGCATCCATTATACATCTTCTCATCCTTTCATCCACACACACATAGTCAATCATTGCCTTCCGTTCATTCATTCCCCCGTCCTCTCTTCTCACCACTCGCCATGTATACCTATGGATCATCTTGTGCCTGAAGAGGGTATTGGCTATCACCAACCCCCTTCCAGCACAAATGTCCACTAAAGCACTGCCATTCTCATCCATCTCTGCAGGCACACCCCACTCACCAACCACTCCATCCACCTTCTCATTCCCTACTTTTCCATTCATATCTCCAATCAGAAACACTCTCTCATTCCTTTCAAACTTTTCCAAGCAGGCTTCCACATTTGTCCAAAACTCTTCTCTCACTCTACTTACACGATCTTGCGTTGGCGCATACACGCACACAATTGCCCACATTTGTAGTCCAACTTTGACTCTTACCCACACAATCCTTGACCCAACTGATCCATACTCTCTTACATTCTCCTTCCACCTGTTGCTCACAACAATACACACTCCCTCTTTCGCCCTCTCATTCTCACCCACTCCCGCGCATATACCCCATCCATATTCCCATTCTCTCACACTCTCACCTCGCCATTTAGTTTCAGTTATTCCACATATATCCACTTTTGCACTCTCAAGCACCTGTACAATCTCTCTCTCTTTCACCTCATCATTCATACCCCTCACACCCCTGACACTCCAGGATATTTTAATCCACTAAAGTGTACTTCACATTTTAGTGTATTTTATTCTAGCTAAGAAAAGACGATTCTATTCAAAAGAGAGAAAGTCCTCTATCCACAAGAATAAAATCCACCTTCGTATTGTACCGTATCGTTTATAAAGGCTCCAACATACTCACATGCGTTGGCCTTGGTCATCTAATGGTGGCTCTCCATGCTGCATGATTTCTTGCAGCCTCCTGTTCAGTCCCTTATCACTCTATGACCTTGTCCCAGGTCTTTTTTGGCCCCCATCTCGCAACCCTACCTTTGACGTTCTCACTTCTCACCTTCCGCACCCAACTGTCTTCCTCCATCCTCTCAGCATACCCAAACCATCTCAATCTACCCCCTCATCATCACAATACCATTACATTCCAGTCCCATCCTTTCTCTCAACTCTTCAATCATACTCCTAGCCCCCCCAGGCCTAACATTCAAGGATGCACAACAAATCCATCTAATCACTGTCATTTCTGTACGTTTGAGCCTGTGAATATCTTCTTCCTTTACTGCCAAGGTCTCACTACTATACAGCATTACACTCCTAACACACACTGCATACAAAGATCCCTTAGCATGAAGGGACAGCCCTCTCAATGCAACAGCTCCCTGAATTTCCTCCAACCACTCATCACCCAAGCCTCAGAGCTGGCTCCATCACCACCTCCAGCACATAACATGTCCTCCAAATAATAAAACTCCTCCACATACTCTTAACTAATACATGATAATGATGATGATGATGAACACGACAAAGATGAAGACGACGACGATAATGACAACGATGATGGCCACAACGACAATGACGAAGATGACAACACGAATGATGATGATGATGATGGTGAAAGTATTACAGTAGATGCAGGAGCATGTAATCAGGATTCAACATTTCTCATTCTCTCCCACAGGCCACCAGAAATGAGTAAGACTGTCACTGTCCCAGACCAAGAGGACGTCAACCCTGGCCACAACCCCTATGCCACTTATGATTATCCATATTATTAGATAGGCTCATCTTACCATCTTGCTAGCCTCTAACTTTCATGGTACTGCTTTCTTAACTGTTTAGTCTGCTTTTATTTCCCCCCCCCATCCACTCCACTGGGCAATGTTGAATAGTTCTCCCTCTGTAGTGTTCTTGCTTTCTGAACCCTGCCTCAGACCTTCCTTAAGTGGGAAAAAAGGCCTGGATGACAAAATTAGTAATGATTCTTGCTGCCACCAAGTCATTTATTCTTCCTAGCCGAGACTTTTTAAAAAAAATGGGTCAGATACACCTTTCATTAACCCCCTGAAAATGAGCAGTGTCTCGTAAGCTGAATAAACTTGTCTTTCCATAGGAGGAATTATAAAAATGCATAGATCCACAGGCACTGAAGTCCACTCCCATACTCTCTCCCTCTACTCCCAAAAATTCCTTATATAATTTTCTCTTATGCTACACTTACAAACTCCTGCCTCGCTACTTTTTCCTTTTGTAGGTTACTTACCATTAAGCTGAAGTCATTACATATAACTGCTGATCCTGTCAAAAGAACAGCCTTTCAAAAACTGGCAGGTAGTTCATCATTCAGTATCAGCCTTCTTGGAATTTACACCATCCTCTCAAGATACACAGAGCAGAAGAGGAAAAGAGATGGGAACCAGGACACAAACAGTGGGTATGAAACCTATTCATTACACACAGTAAATACAAAGAAAAAGTGCTTTGAAGACTTGAACAAATAAATGTAAGGAACATTAGGAATCATAGTTTCCTCATGCACACACTTGATCAGGTCCTTCCTAGTTTCACTCTGGGTTCTCACACCCCGTGGAAATTACTCACATACCCCTTCCAGAAGGGCATGCCCACTCAAGTTATGAACCACTGATCCAGGCTAAGCTTAGACTCAGGCCCTCCTACATCCCGTGTCCTCAAGGGTCTACGAGGAATTATATGGCACTGACTGTATCTATTTTTCTTGTTCTTTCTTTAAGTGCTTCAGCTGTAGTTGTGGAAATCTGGTCAGAGGATGCTGTGCACTAATGTGCAATGATTCAACTGTAAGTGGTTTCCTTTATCGTGTAAAATGCTGCCAGAGATGAAGGGTGGTCTGGTATAACATATATAATCTGGACTACAATAGTCTTACCTCAAACCCTCCTATACCCCAGACCCTTTGGAACCCCTGTAGGAGTAATAAGGGATTAGCTTCAACTCTTTAATGACTTTTTATGATGACCATACTGTTTAGGCATCAGTTAGGCACTAGTACTGCTTTACATGCAATATTTCAAAATACACGAAGTACTGCTCAACAAGATGTTACTAATTCAAAATTATGTCTAATTCTTAACAGATCTATCAATGTAATTTACCTACACACTGTGGTATGAAAGAAAGCACTAGAGAACAGAAATCTAAATGAAATTACATAAATACTGTAGTGGAAAAAAAAAAACAAAAGATAGTGGTACAGTTCAGATGCAAGTCAAAACACTAGAGATGTCAAAAAGAAGATAAATTAATACAAAAAATTATACAGGTATAGTTTCTATGGTAGCAATGCTATACTTTGTTATTAAATGTTCACCTACAAAACACCTAAGCTGATAATATGCGCCATTACTTGCATGCATAGAAAAATAGATAAATAAATAAATAAATAAATAATGCATTACCTCACTTAGTACTAAAACTTTCACCTAAATCAATTTTGTGCTGAGGAAATTTTTAAAATGTAAGAAAACTAACAGATTTTTTATTAAAACCTAAGGGTAGTAAATTTTTCAAGATTTTTATAAATCAATCTATCTATCTATTGCCAGATGCCTCAATCTCGCACGGGGTGGCCACAAACAAATCGCCTCCAAGTCGCTCTATTCCCCGCCATTTCACTACCCCGCTCCCAACTCACACCCCACTCTCTCATGTACAGTCACGCTCCCTAATTTAGACCCACCCCGAGCCGAGCCGAGAGCTGAGGGAGGCAGTAGCCATGGCTCTTAAACGAACGCGTTTACTAGCCCCCCCCCCTCCACCCCTCAATCCTCCCCCCTCCCTCTTGCATCCAACATTCATTCTCTACCTTACGGCATTCCTTTCCACCCTCACCTCTTATGAAACAATCATTTACTGAAAACGACAATGCTGGACGGTATTAGACAGTAGATTTTAGAAAACATAGGGCATAAAAAAAGATAAGACCCGAATATATTATTTTTCTTAATAAATAAACACGTTCGTTTAAGACCCATGGCTACTGCCTCCCTGAGCTCTGGGCTTTGGTCGGGGTGGGTCTAAATTAGGGAGCGTGAATGTACCTCCCCACTCCATCCCTCCATCTCATCCTCGGCCTCCCCCTCCCTCTCGCCCCCTCCACCTCACTCACATACATTCTCCTCATCAGTCTTTCACTCTCCATCCTCTCCACATGCCCAAACCACCTTAACGTGTTTCTCCTAACGCTTCCTATCACGTCTACAACCACATCACAACATTCCTTCACTTCCTCATTTGTCAGTCTGTCTCTCCTCAAATAACTCATTTCCACTGCTCTCAATCTTGACTTCTGTCCTTCTAACAGGGTCCAAGCTTCTCTTCCATATGTTAGAGTTGGTATCACAATACTGTCATGTAACAACTTTTTCACTTCCATGCTCACCTCCCTGTTTCTTATCGCTGCTTTCAACGAACCAGCAACCTTCCTTCCCTGCTGCACCATTTCAAGCAATTCACCCTCCAGACTTCCATCCTTACTCATCACACTACCCAAGTACTTAAATGCACTCACATTCTCCATTTCCTCCCCATCAAATCTCACTGTACATTCACTGGCTTCACTTCTCTCGAAGACCATCACTTTACTCTTCCCTACATTGACCTTTAGATTCTATTTCTTACACACTCTCCCAGACTCATCTACCAAGCCTTGCAGCTCCCCTTCGTCTTCGCTCAACAACACAGTATCATCTGCAAACAACAGTACAGGGAGTTTCCAAACACTGCCCTCTCTCACTAGGGCCGCTCCAACATCCACTGCCTGACCTTGTATCTCTTTTATAACCCTATCCGTGTACAGATTGAACAACCATGGAGATATGACACATCCTTATTTCAATCCAACCTTCAAATGGAAAGATTCACTCAGTTTGCCATCCACATGCACTGCAGCCTTAGCACCCTCATACATACTCTTCACTGCCTTCAACAACTTCCCATCCACTCCATATATTCTTAATACTTTCCACAATCCTTGTCTATCGAATTTGCTCAAACCACTTTTCCTTTGTTTTGATACTGGCTGATTATACATACTTTGAGCTATTACTATGCAAAATGAGACCTAATTCTATTCTTGTGACAAGGGTGGGAGGGGGAATCTCCCTTGGCTGACCCTCGGGCCTAAAAACTAACAAAGTCACATTTTTTCAAAGCAGTATAAGCATGTCAGGCCCCTTGAACAAAAGAACCAACCTTTTCAATGGTAGCAATATGCAGTACTGTAGAGTAATCCGTCTTTACACCAACTAGGTTATCAGCAAGGTGCAGTGGAGATGCACTCATGTATACCCAGAAAGGCACATCAACCACATACAGATGTATCATCAGAGAAGCCCAAAGTTCATTTTCTTTTGTCAAGGTTAATTCAATGTACTGTTATATAATCAAATATGTAAGAGTGAAAATTCTAACATTTCTAGCAGGAGTGAAAATTCTAACATTTCTAGCAGGAGTGAAAATTCTAACATTTCTAGTTGGTGGGAAGGATGGAAGAGGAGTTAGGTAGAAGTTACGATCAAAAGGAGGCAGTAGAAGAGAGAAAGGGAGAAAAAAAAAGGCTTATATATCTGACATGAAGAACTGAGAGGATGAAAGGGTTTACCACAGTTTGAAAATAAAGTCAGCTTGCTTATACTGCAACATTTTAGTTCCATTTTCACGTCGTTACAGAAATTCTTCATAGTACAAAGGAACATACAGTATGTAAGGATACAAATGTTAATCTAAGACTCAAAGCACTCAAACCTGTAACCAATCACCCACTCAAAAACCTATAACCTATTGAAAGATTGTACAGTGTTAATCAACTTTCCAGCATGACCACAATGTACCTACTACAGCCTATAAAAGACCC
This sequence comes from Birgus latro, assembly GCA_018397915.1. Classification (NCBI taxonomy): domain Eukaryota; kingdom Metazoa; phylum Arthropoda; class Malacostraca; order Decapoda; family Coenobitidae; genus Birgus; species Birgus latro. The sequence continues at coordinate 6,493 of JAGKTI010007116.1, forward strand.
TTTACAGCCCCAAACAGAACACAGGTATGCTTTCTAAGGGCATAGCCTATTGTGGAGAGGTAAATCAGACATAAGACAATGGCATGAAAGAGGCTTACAGGAACGTAAGTGTAAAAGACCTCACCGTGACAGACCCCAATCTGACTAATAACCCTCTATCACCCCAATTAGACTAAAGAATCTTTCTTAGTGCCCACAGTGTAGTGGTACAGCAGACACAGGACAGTAACATTATACTGGTTTAAAAGAATAAATAGGAGGCAAAAATAAAAATAAAAATAATAACTAATCAGGCTAAAGTTGCGTCGGAGCTGGAAGCAATGAACTGGGAGAATATGGATCTGAAAAATTTGTGGAATGCACATGGGAAATTAAGAATGACAAAGTAGTGTGTGATACTATGAGGTTTGCAAATAAGCAGAAAGGTAAAGCATGGTGGGATGAAGAAACTGACAAAGCGGTGGAGGAAAAGAGGAAGTGGCTAGTGTGGATGCAGGAAAAGGACTCAAACAGGAGAATACACTGAAAGTAAGAAGCATATGAAAGACTAATTAAGAGGAAAAAGAAAGTAATGATCTTCAAAGAAAAATTAATGCAAATTAGCCTGAAAATGGGAAATTGTTCTAGAAAGCAGTGCAACAATGTAAAAGTGAAAGTGGAAAGAAGTGTGGATGTGTGAGGGATTAAAGTCGAAGAATACTAACCAATGGAAGTGAGGCAGGCTAAGTGCAGATGGAAAGTATACAATGGAATCTCATACATCGCAATCTTATGAGACTGCGCACATGCTGTGATTTGAGAATTTAGTGATTTAGAAATATGTAATCTTATGGGAAAAATCACTTGAGTCTGTCCCCCTTACCCCCAAACCTACATCAAACTGGTCATCAATGAACACTAACAACCTGGAAAAGAAATTAATAGAGCATTTAATGGAACTGAACAATATTTATTGTAAGATTCTTACATGACTCTGACTGACAACATTACTTGAATGGATGGGGGAGGGGAGAGGGGCTTCAAGGCTTGAGGCACACTAGTCTCACAGCCCGGGTGCTGGCTGACTGCAGATTCGTCTATAAATACATCTTGTCACTACTGTGATACATGATTGGTTGATGAATAAAATACTGGCAGACCCCAAGATATGATATCTCCAGATGCAATACCCTGGCATAGTGATGAGGGTAGAAATACTGTACCACCCTACCACGCCGAATGATGGCCAAGCCCCGGCATAATGATGGTTTCTTATTTTTTTAAACCAATTTTGATGATATTTTATACTTAAATTTTGTGTTTAGGTTGATTTATAAACTGTTTTTAGACTTAGATTAATGTACTTTATTCAAAGGTGGGGTGAACTTTGTCATTTCGGGGTACAGTTTACAAGGTTTGATTTTGGCCAGAGTTGTTTTTATGATTTTCAGATTATATTTTTGGGTTAAGGTGAGTTATAAACTGCTTTTAGGTTTAGTTTAGCTTGTTTTAAAGCTATTTGGGGTTTGGGTTAGCTACAAGCTTGTTTATGGACTCATCTGGGTGGGTTAAGACTTTCTTGGGGGGAATGCCCAAGGCTAAAAAATCCCTATACAGTAAGACCTCACTATAATGGACTAATTGGGACCCAAGCCATTCCAAAAAATGCGAAATTCCGATAAAAGCGACATCCGGACTTTCCCCTGCTAATCCAGACTTTTTCTGATATATAAGACATTAGTCCAGATTGCACCTATGGTTTTTAAACTGTTTTCACCACCAGTGCAGTACCGTACTGTGTTATGCCTTCACCACATTAATCAATTGTATAATAACACTGTACTGTACACTGATAAACATGTCTTTTACTTGTCTTATTGTGGTAAACTTAGCTGAAGTGGTCAGGCAGTCCTGACTGCTTCTGGCTTTATCAGACTTTTTTCTGATATATAGGAGTTTAGTCCGGTACCTCCTCGAGTCCGATAAAAGTGAATTTCGGTCTATTGAAGTCCGTTATATCGAGGTTTTACTGTACTTTTCATGCTAAATCTACCCCGAGATACGATACTCCGGCTAGCGATAGGTTTTTACTTAACCTGAGGTGTCCCGTCGACGTATGGGTACGTCGCAACGTTTTGTCACAGCTAGACCCATCAATGTACCCATACATTACGCAATTGCAAGGTCAGTCATTTGCACAATTTTCAAGTTTCATGGGTGATTTTTGGTAGGCACATGTGGGAGACCTTCCTCTATCTGCTGTCAAGTGGTGATACTGCCTGGCCCCACCTCGCCCCCCCCCCCACTCGGCAGTTCACCTGTTAGCAGTGACCTGGCCAGTAAAAACGTCATGCCATATGTCACGAATTTCCTAGATCATAAAATTACGTATTGTAACTCGTGACATTGATCGAGATTGTGGGAACAATAGAAATCCATAGAATTTTGCTCATTCTCTTAACCATCTGCTCCTGTACTTATATTTGCATAAAGTTTTCAAAACTTTTGTCATTTTCTTGTGAGTGTCTCTATGTACTAACAATGCACTCCACTGACCGATATTTTGTGAATTATCGTTCCCTTACGATCGCCTCTCAACCGTTGAGTTAAGCCACGCCCTTTCCCACGATGCCCTCGTGTTGGGCAGTATCGAGCCTTAGTCGTTTCGCAACAGTCACGGAGCGCAGAGTGCGATACCTAACGCGGATAGATTTCTTCTTAGTGATCTCCAGTATCCTGCAGTATCGGCGTATTCCCGAATCTCCCACCAACCTGGTGATCGACTGTAGCAGCGGCGATCTCATCTCCACTGACCAGTATTTCTTTTGTTTTCCTAGGCTAAGGTTATTTAGCTCAGTGCGTTATTTAGCTATTGGTTTGAGTGCTTGAGTGAGTGCATTTCTTCTCCTTTGATTTTGAATAGATTCATGTAAGGTAAATTTATTTTCATGTAATCAATAAATTTTCTTGAGCTTTGTTAAATATAACAGTTGTGTTTGATTTCCCCACATTTAGCACACTTTCGCTACTCCAAGTTAGCACAACTCCTTATACTAATCACTACTGGCATTTAGGCCAGCTCTTGGTATTAATTCTTAAATCTGTTGTGCCAGCTAGGAGTTCGCACCAGCAAGTTCCTGCTTATTATCATTATTACTATCATTATCAATTTATGAATGTCAAGGGGTGAACTAACTTTCTCAGAGGCCAATAGTACAGTAATACAGCCTTCTTGAGTGATTAGTCTCTGCTGCGTACTGTTGAGAAAGTTTATAAAATTCTCGACTCTACAGAATTGGCGAAGTAAACCAGCATAAAAGTGAAATTGCTACTTGATTTCCCGAGTCGATTCTCTCGTGATAATCGACCAGACAGTTATTACCATTGTCCATAGATATATTCGCATTTTCCCTTGTGACATCTGGCTTCACATCTATTTATATATAAACTATATTCCCATTTTCCCCCCTAACACCACAGTCTCTCCAATGATGAAACTCATGGTGAAAGTGATTTCTGAGGTGGAGGACAAAGAAATAAAGAAGCTAGAGCAAGAAACAAACAGAAGTGATGAGGTGGTAATGTCGTAAAGGAAGGTGCCATATGTGGATGTGTTTGGTGACTGAACAATGCTTCTATTGCCTATATAACTGTGTGAAAACCAATATAGTCTTGTACTACACATAAATTTGTACCAAATAAATAAATAAATACATAATTCAAAGTGGCCTGAACTAGTTTACCCTCCCACAGTTCGTTTTCTTTGAGGCCAGATACCATGAGAAAGAACGAAAGGCAAGGCTGACTCATCACCTGTAGCACCATTTATAGGCTCAGGAGGGCGATTTCACTATGAATTCTAGATGTTTTTCACCAAAAGCGAAGGTTTGAGCCCAAAAAAAAAAAAAATCTGAAATTGCTCGGGACTGGGGGGTATCGGAGGTAGGAAATCGGTCAGGACATGATGGGTTAACTAACTGCATCGTTAAACCGGGGTACGCCTGTAATGCTTTAACTGTAGTAGATTTTGTCAATCTAAGCTATCGAAGATTTCTGTTTTAATCCTCATCTCTACGTAAGTAAACACTGAGATAATCACCGAACTGTAAAGTTGTCAAACCAAACTGTTGGTAGCGGCAAAATGGGTGGGGGACCGTTTTTGTTTATGGGTGTTTTTTTTGCCCTTATTAATGGTTTCATTGTGCTGCATTTGGGTGCAACAACACTGGTAGACCTTCTATGCAACTTCTCCAACTCCCTTGTGATCCACCAAGAAGGAAATTATGGGATATTTACATGAAGAGAGAGCAAGCTGGACTGCGGGTAAGTGTCGTTGGCTTTGCTAGGTAAGTTTCATGTACTGTACAGTACAGTATTTGGCCCACATCCACAAAGAAAGGTATGCCTAGATTATATCTCGATGAAAACCACTTGACCACAATTAAGGATATCAAGAAGAACGAAAATGTTTAAATTAAACCAAAACTCCATCGAACCTAAAAACTAGAAGCAAAATACTTAACCACTGCTGACGTTAATTATTCAAGCATCGTCTGGCAACGCGTCCCAGATCTTTATATACCTCAAAATCTGCCTACCTGATACAAAGAAAATCTTATTTTCATCCACCTTTACTTATTAAGAAACCACCACTTGCACCAACATAGCATAACAGATGTTCAAAAACACGTAGGAAAATCTTCAGTTTCAAGGTTGCAATAACGAATTGCATATAATTTTCATGAATTACTGGTGTTGCAAACTGTTGCATGATGCTGATGCATATTATGAAGTCGCTGTTTAGGAACGCGCGATTTAGGAGATTCCACTACTGTATTTTGAAAGGCTGATAATTGCGAATGGTGAAAGCAGTGCGGCTGTAAACATGACTGACTCTGGTGGTGCAAATAGATGGAATGTAGTGTGAGGAAATGTAACACTGGCAGAAGTGATGACTGCTGTGAAGCAACTGAAGAATGGAAAAGCAGTAGAAGATCATATGATATATGCAGAGATGATTAAGTGTAGTGGACAGGTTGGAATGAAGTGTTTGTCTGAGATATGTAGTAAGACATGGATGTGTGGAACTCTACCAGCAGAGTGGAAAAAAGTTGTGATTTACCCTTGTACAAAAATAAAAGCAAACAAATTGAGAACAAAAATAACTGTGGCATAAGTCTCCAGTGTTGTAAGAAAGGTATATAGGCTAATTATACAGAGAAAGTAAGAGATGCATCAGAATGCTTGGTGACTGACAAATAGGGTGACTTTAAGATTGGTACAGGATTTGTGATCAAATATCTGCAGTGAGGTAGAGAGTGGAGAAGACTTGCGAGAAGGACTATAAGGTATTTATGGCACTTATGGATCAGAATAAAGCACATAACATGGTAAACAGAGATGGACTGCAGAAGGTTTTGTGTATATATGATGAGTGTCATTATGACCTTTGTTTTACAAGGGTAGTGAAGTGAGTGTAAGGGTAGGTGGGCAACTAAACGAATGGTTCAAGATTAGTGTCCATGTGAGGCAAAGGTGTGATGTCGCCGTAGTTGTTTTATATATACCTGTACTGTACAGATAAACTGTATACAGACAGATGGATAATGATGGTGCTTTGAGAGAGGTAAAAACACCAGCAACTGAGAGAGGGATGGTGTTGTTAATGAGTAGTGAAGGATGGAGTATCTCAAATTTGATGCAAAGTATACATATGATGCTATGCTGCCTGCAAATAGTAGACAAAAACTTGTTTAGACTGGTGCAGAGTTTCGCAGACGTGGGCGAGTGCCACGCCCTGAAGTAAATTTACATAAGATAAAGTGATGGTTGCTGAGGGAGAAGGGATTCCTTGTGTGATATTGTAATGAATGGAGAGAGACTTGAGCTGGTGAGAGTTTAACTACCCGAGTGTAGTGAAAAAAAAAGAGAGGTAAAAGTGCACAAGAAGTGGAAAGGACAGTGGCACAGGATAGGTGTTATGAAGGCCTCAATAAGAAGAAGAGGTCTGAGTGCTGCAACTGTGACAGGCTTGCATGAAGGAATTACCTATATAGTGCCTACTCTAACGTACGGGTGTGGGAGTATGGTGTGCTGTGAAAATGAAAAGTCAAGAGTAAAAGCAGTGGAGATGGGACTGTTGAAGAATGTGTGTGGAGTGCAGAGAGTGGAGAGAATGTGGAATTATATGATTCATGAAAGTTGCAGAGTGGCATCTGTAGACACCATAGCCGACGAGTGTGTGCTTAGATGGTATCGGTATGTGGAAGGAATGGGCATGAATAGAGTGGTGAAAAGAGTACACATGAGCAAATTTGAAGGTGGGAGGAGACATGGCAGGCTAGAAGGATGATGTATACATGGTAAACAAATGTGTAAAAAAGAGACATATAGAATCTAACAAGGCTAAGGAACTGACATGCAATTGAATTAGCTGGATGAATTTCATGTAAAGAAATGTATAACCATGGTCTGGCACCTCCTTTTAACTTCACACAGGTGAGTGTGAAGCTATGTGTGGAAAGGTTTGTGACCTATCAGGTCGAACTTGAATGGTGTGTGGTTCATTCAACTGGATTTCCTAATAATTCTTATCTTTCATAATATAAGACCATATGTGTCAGCACTGGAAACTCTGTCTCACTGCCACTTTCTGAGAGGAGAAGAAAATATCCATCCATCATCCAATCCTATGTTGGTCCATAAGGAGTGAAGGAGCCTGGGGTTAGGCAAGTGTTGGTCCTGACATGTAAGATGCAAGTGACCAGCCTCACTCATCCCTGAGTGATAAAACATGAGCCATAAACCCCAACCACCTCTTGGACATAAACCTAAACAGGCTCAATTCGATTGGAGCACCTTAATTACCCACTAAACCACCAGGCATCATAATTTGGGTACCACCCCGTGTAGTAAATGGTTTCCTGGTGAACCCGAAACCATTTGGCTTGTCACTCAGTGTAGAGTTAACCAAAGGAAGAAGGAAGAGGAAAGAATGAAGGAAAGAAAGACAGAAGGGGAGTGTAAAGTTACTCATAGGGAGATGGAAGAGGAAAGAATGAAGGAAAGAAAGGTGGAAGAAGAAGGAAGGAAAGAAAGACAAAAGAGGGAGTGTAAAGTTACTCACAGGCAGAGGGAAAAGGAAAGAATGAAGGAAAGGCAGAAGAGGAAGGAAGGAAGAGAGGAAAAGGCAGACACCCAAAATAAATAAAGACAAATACAGTACAGTATTAAGAATATATGGAAGGTATTAAGAATATATGGAGTGGATGGTAAGTTGTTGAAGGCAGTGAAGAGGATGTATGAGGGTACTAAGGCTGCAGTGCGTGTGGATGGCAAACTGAGTGAATCTTTCCATTTGAAGGTTGAATTAAAACAAGGATGTGTTATGTCTCCGTGGTTGTTCAATCTGTACATGGATGTGGTTATAAAAGAGATACAATGTCGGGCAGTGGATGTTGGAGCGGCCCTAGTGAGAGAGGGCAGTGTTTGGAAACTCCCTGTACTGTTGTTTGCAGATGATACTGTGTTGTTGAGCGAAGACGAAGGGGAGCTGCAAGGCTTGGTAGATGAGTCTGGGAGAGTGTGTAAGAAATGGAATCTAAAGGTGAATGTAGGGAAGAGTAAAGTGATGGTCTTCGAGAGAAGTAAAGCCAGTGAATGTACAGTGAGATTGGATGGGAAGGATATGGAGAATGTGAGTGAATTTAAGTACTTGGGCAGTGTGATGAGTGCAGCAGGGAAGGAAGGTTGCTGGTTCGTTGAAAGCAGTGATAAGAAACAGGGAGGTGAGCATGGAACTGAAAAAGTTGTTACATGACAGTACAGTATTGTGATACCAACTCTAACATATGGAAGTGAAGCTTGGACCCTGTTGGAAGGACAGAAGTCAAAAGTGAGAGCAGTGGAAATGAGTTATTTGAGAGGAGTGTGTGGAGTCATATGGAGAGACAGACTAACAAATGAGGAAGTGAAGGAGCGTTGTGGTGTGGTTGAGGACGTGATGGGAAGCGTTAGGAGAAACACGCTGAGGTGGTTTGGGCATGTGGAGAGGATGGAGAGTGAAAGACTGACGAGGAGAGTTTATGTGAGTGAGGTGGAGGGGACGAGAGGGAGGGGGAGGCTGAGGATGAGATGGAGGGATGGAGTGGAGAGGTATATGAGAGGGAGGGGTGTGAGTTGGGAGCGTGGTAGTGAAATGGCAGGGGACAGAGTGACATGGAGGTGATATGTTTGTGGCCACCCCGTGCGGGATTGAGGCGTCTGGCAACAGATAGATAGATAGACATTTCAACTAAATTTACCACTTACAAGCTGAGCATATTTACTATGGAAAGAAAATTATTACCATCTGTTGCACTTCTACTGGTACTGTATTCCTACCCTATATCCCTAAGATAAAAAGTGCATGATATTATAAGTTTACTAATGTTATAGGTTTATAATGTCTTAATTCAATTTCATTTTTTTTCATTTCTAATGTTATTGCATCCTTGTACTGTACTAAAAAGCTAAGAAATAAAGCTAAAAAGTTATCAGTTCTCTTAATGGTAGTGAAAACTAGTATGCAGTAGTAGTAGTAGTAGTAGTATGAGAGTAGTAGTGCAGTAACCCCAGCCTGTCTGGCCGAGTAGAGTCATCAACTGCAGGTAAGTAATCACCCTTGCAGGGGCATCCCATGCACTGAACCAATATTCCCTTGAGTTGGCAAGGAGAAGAGTGCAGGGGTTTGATTCTTGAATGTATGCTGTACTTGCGTCTCTCTACCCAGTCAACAAGGACACCACAGTTAGCACCACATCAGCCACTAGTAATTCTAAATAATGCCAGATAATTGTATTCAGCTCAGGACAGGTCTATCACCCCAGCAAGGCCATGTAAATCCTTTACTCTGTTCACTGCTG
>JAGKTI010007116.1:15589-38086 GCA_018397915.1 Birgus latro
CCAGTGTTCTTTCCACTGCCTGAAACATTTTTCAGAGTCAGTTTTTGGTATCTCCTGCAGGTGCTTTGTCACGTTCATCAAGACCTCTTCTCTCGTCTGAAATCAGGAAACCTTCAGCAGTGTTTTGGGCTTGAGGAATAACCAAAAGTTGCAGGGAGCCATGTCTGATGAGTAGGAGGCCTGATGGACCTGAAGGATGTTGTGCTTGGCCAAAAATTCCTGAATCAGTTGAGAACAATGGGCAGGGGCATTGTCATGGTGCAGCTTCCAACTTGCTGCTTTCCAAAGGTCTGGTCTCTTCAGCCAAATTGCATCATGAAGATGGTGGATAACACCAAGGTAATAATGTTTGTTGACAGTCTGACCTTCTGGTGTATATTCATGATGCACAACACCATGGTAGTCAAAAAAAAGCTGTCAACATGCATTTCACCTTGCTGTGGACCTGCCAAGGCAACCCTGCTTCCCCTGAGATGACGGTGCTTTGGTTTCTGGGTTGAAGGGAGCTTTGAAACGAACTTGGCGGCAACTCTTTGCATGCCCAAATCATGTTAGAATTTTGTGTGCTGATCCCCTACTCATTCCAGTTTCATTAGCAATTTCACTGACATTCAACTGACAATTTCCCATGACCGAATCACAGACTTTCTTCACATTTTCAGCACTCTGCTTGTTGATGGCATCCCAGGATGTGGATTGCTCTCGACTGACATGTAGCCATTTTTGAGAGGTGAAAAGATTAGTAAGAGAGAGTGAGAAGAGAGTGGATGAGGAATTTGGAAGGAATCTGAGTGCAAAGTGGAGGGAATGTAAGAAAATGTTCTGGAAGGAGGTAAAGAGAGCTAAACAGGGTGCCAACGAAGTCAGTGGGGGTATGAAAGATAAAAATGGTAGATTACTAGTGGAGAAGCGAGAAAAAGTAAACAGATGGAGAGAACACTTTAATGAACTGTTGAACATAGAGAATGAAAGTAATGCAAGTATAAGTAGCTGGGGAATGGCGGGGAGAAGGAGGGTTGTAAGAAGAGATGAAGAAATCAGTAGGATGGAAGTGGTGGAAGCAATGAAGAAAGTTAAAATGGGGAAAGCCCTAGGAACTGATGGAGTGTGTGGTGAAATGCTGAAGCATGGGGGAGAGATAGTAATAGAATGGATATGGAAGGTGTGCAGATTGGCTTGGGAGGAGGGTAGAGTCCCGGAGGATTGGAAGTCAGGTATAATTATTCCTCTGTATAAAGGAAAAGGGGAAAAAGCAGTGTGTGGTAATCACAGAGGCATTTGCCTTCTCAGTGTAATAGGAAAAGTATATGGTAGGATACTTATTGACAGAGTAAGGGAAATAACAGAGGAATTAGTTGGAGAAGAACAGGGAGGTTTTAGGAAAGGAAGAGGTTGTGCAGACCAGATATTCATTCTTAGATCCTTAGTGGAAAAGTTTCTAGAGAAGGGAAAGCAGTTGAATGCAGCCTTCATGGATCTGAAGAAGGCATATGACAGGGTGGATAGACAAGGATTGTGGAAAGTATTAAGAATATATGGAGTGGATGGGAAGTTGTTGAAGGCAGTGAAGAGTATGTATGAGGGTGCTAAGGCTGCAGTGCATGTGGATGGCAAACTGAGTGAATCTTTCCATTTGAAGGTTGGATTGAAACAGGGATGTGTCATGTCTCCATGGTTGTTCAATCTGTACATGGATGGGGTTATAAAAGAGATACAAAGTCGGGCAGTGGATGTTGGAGTGGCCCTAGTGAGAGAGGGCAGTGTTTGGAAACTCCCTGTACTGTTGTTTGCAGATGATACTGTGTTGTTGAGCGAAGACGAAGGGGAGTTGCAAGGCTTGGTAAATGAATTTGGGAGAGTGTGTAAGAAACAGAATCTAAAGGTGAATGTAGGGAAGAGTAAAGTGACGGTCTTCAAGAGAAGTGAAGCCAATGAATGTACAGAGAGATTGGATGGGGAGGATATGGAGAATGTGAGTGCATTTAAGTACTTGGGTAGTGTGATGAGTAAGGATGGAAGTCTGGAGGGTGAAGTGCTTGAAAAGGTGCAGCAGGGAAGGAAAGTTGCTGGTTCATTGAAAGCAGTGATAGGAAACAGGGAGGTGAGCATGGAACTGAAAAAGTTGTTACAAGACAGTATTGTGAACCAACTCTAACATATGGAAGTGAAGCTTGGACCCTGTTGGAAGGACAAAAGTCAAGAGTGAGAGCAGTGGAAATGAGTTATTTGAGAGGACCATGTGGAGTCACATGGAGAGACAGACTAACAAATGAGGAAGTGAAGGAGCGTTGTGGTGTGGATGTGGACATGATAGGAAGCGTTAGGAGAAACACGTTAAGGTGGTTTGGGCATGTGGAGAGGATGGAGAGTGAAAGACTGACGAGGAGAGTGTATGTGAGTGAGGTGGAAGGGGCGAGAGGGAGGGGGAGGCTGATGAGACGAAGGGATGGAGTGGAGAGGTACATGAGAGATGGGGGTGTGAGTTGGGAGCGGGGTAGTGAAATGGCGGGGGACAGAGTGACATGGAGGCGATTTGTCTGTGGCCACCCCGTGCGGGACTGAGGTGTCTGGCAATAGATAGATAGATAGATTTATTTGTGTTGCCCCCATGGCTTCATTCCCCCAAATTTGCTGGACCTTTCTGATAATTTCAACTTGGGTATCACCCAGCTCTGGGCAAAATTTGATGCAGTAACACTGTTCGACTTTTTCTGTCATCGTTATGGGCGCGGGAACGTGGCAAGCGTAAGGTGCATGATCACGAACGCAGGCTGACTGACAGCCACTGAGACACTCATGACGGCTGGCATTAATCATGCATGTGGACAAAAGTCTTGCTCTGTGCTACACAAAACCCCACCCCTATCCTCACACTGGCTGGTGAGAGAAAAAAAATGAGGTCGGACTCTTTCTGAATAGACCTTGTATGGCGGTGCCAGCTGGGAGGTCCTCAGGAAGAACTACCAGTGTAAGTTTTTCTATTTTCCAGGTGATGACTATTGCTACCATGCCAAAAAGCCATCTGAGTATGGTCTCTGCACTACACAAGTTATTCATTAAGCTATGGGAGCATGTATTCCTTTTCTTACTCTATAAATGATGGGAGGGGGGGGGATGTTCTAATGCTGTCCACATGATGGCTTTCAAAAGGTACTGAAGCCAAATTACATCTGGATCTCCTTTTTTATATTATTCTGTCCAGAATCATGCTAAATCTTTTCTTCAAAATGCTGAAAACAACTACATATGTTCTAAATGTAATAAACTATTCCACTTTAACTTCTTTTGTTCTTTCCTGCACTGCGCTAAAAACCTCTTGTCCAACTTTATGGTATATCTTCCTCTTTCCCTATTTATTTCTGCTCTAATGGTTCAAATGCTGTTTCTTTAACTGGAAAAGCTGAACTTTTTTGCACAATCCTTTGCCTCTCAATCTATTCAGAGTGATTCTGGAATGTTTCTTCATCTATCATTCCCTCTCTTTTTTTCATGCTTTTAAGTAAAAGTTCTTCAAAAGATATACCATCACTTTCAGCCATGATGGGGTCCCTCCTGTTGTTTTCAAGGGCTGTGCATCACAGCTGACACTGCCTATACCGGCTCATTTGCCTTTATTTACTGACTTACACCTTCCCTTATAGCTGGAAGCTTGTTATCACTGAAAGACAAGTGACCATTTCCAACCCTCAAACAACTGCTCTACTGTTTTAATCTCTTGCATTTCTGAAGTCTTTGATTTTATCCTCAACAGGAAGATTTTAAGCCCAACCGTTGCATATTCACTGACAAACAACTTCATGAGAAATACCTCAGAAAAAATAGAAAGCTGTAGTTTTTGTGAATGTGTTACCATGAGTACTTTCTAGAAAACATGTCTGAGTAGTGCTATGCTGTATGGCAGTGAGACCTGGCCTGAGAGCCATGAGGATATTTGCAAACTAGAAGGGACAGAAATGAGAATACTGAGATGGATTAGCAGAAGAATTAAGAGGGAGTAGACTGTAGCACCAGTTGAATAGGGACGTGCTCCCGAGGTGGATGGCAAGCTGGTGACAGGGAGAGCTGGAGCTCCTGTTTCACCAGCCCTCAGGACTTGGTCCTGACCATCTCCCTTTGCTGAACATTTTCAGTGCTTTCACTTACACAGAAAGTAGGCTAGAATACACTCATAATACCTCTACCTTCAACTGTCTACACCACACTACATGCACATTAGATACCATGTCTTCTACCTCCATTCCCCCTTAGCAATGGCTGCTGCATTAACATCAGCAAATGCAGTGGTATCATGGATTGCCACCACAAGCAAGATATGGCTGGCAGCACAGGGTCCCCCCGGTTGCTATCAAGAGAATGTGCCGATAGCAACTATTGCAAACACAGTTCACACTCGTCAGCGGAAAAGCACAGGTTCAGCATTATACTTCACCAATATCTGTGGTCTTAGTACCAATTTGAATTCAGTTCACTTTTTTCTTCAATCAGTATCTCTTCTAGCCCAGTTTCTCACAGAATCCTAAATCTCTCCCTCTACTGAAATATCGCCATTTCGTTCTCCTGGTTACCATCTCCTCACAAACTTCCGTAACAAGGGTGGCACCTACTTGTATTGTTGTATCAAATCTGAATTTGCAGCTGACACTGTTTTGAACCTCTCTTCAACTAATTTTGATTAATCACTGTATAAACTAAATTACCTAAATATTACCAAATATATCTGTGTACTGTAGTTTATTGTTCCTCCAATCTTTCTTCAGAACCCAGTGTATTTGACTCCATATCCACACAGTTGACCAACCTTAACCTCACCCTTACCACTGAAATTACGATTTTGGGTGATTTTAACATACATAATGTAGAATGGTTATTGTATTCTGCCAGGACTGATGATACTGGTCTAAAATGCGAGCTGTTTGCAGAATCATTTAATCTCACGCAGTTGGTAAGGCAACCAACCAGAATACCAGATAATCTTAACCATAAGGCCTATCTCTTGGATCTGCTCCTGACAAATATTCCAGATCAATACAGGACAGAAGTACTGTCACCACTTGGATCCTCCGACCACAATCTCATCAAAACCTCATTAGTCGGTTCCCCCAAACCTCCTCATTCTGATCCTGTCGTGACCCGATGGCACTCTGATAAGGCAGACTGGGATGGATTCAGAAATTATCTTGCTGACATTTCATGGTCTTCTCCAGTGACATCAATTCTACCCAGCTCAACATCAATGACTTAATACAAGTTGGTATGGACATGTTCATACCAAGTCAAGAGTTCACTAAAAGACCAGACTGCCTAAAATAGTTTGATAACAATCGTGTCAGGGCAACGGCCAAGAAGCCCTTAGCATATAATTTTTACTTACAATAAAAAGCATCTGAATCACTCAGTCAATTTAAAATTGCTAGAAACCATTCAAAAGCAGTAATAAATCTTGCTTAATCAAACTACTGTATCTTCAAAACCAAGAATCCAAACTACTAAACAATCCCAATGACAATAGAATACCCTGGTCAACTCTCAATTCTTTTAATAATAACTTTAACAAGTCATCAACCATTCCCCCACTAAAATCTTCAGACGGTAACATCACAAATGACCCGCATGGTAAAGCGAATATCCTTGCCAGTACATTTGCCAAAAATTCAAAGTTAGAGGAACTCAGCCAGAACGTTCCAGTACTGGAACTTGACTCTCCTGAAATTGCTCCACTTAAAGTACAGACTATCCATCCATCCATCATCCAATCCTGTTTCCCCAAAAGAAGCGTTGGAGCCCGGGGCTACGCAAGTTGGTCCAGACATTTAAGATGAGAGTATCCAGCCTCTCCACTGCAGTTCAAGAGCTTTCATCTACTAGAACAAGAGGCTGTGTAACCATGTCGAGGTGCAGTGGCTTGACCTACTTGGTGTCTGCTTGGGTCTGATGAAAGCAGATCTGTAACCTTCGGGGAGCAACAGACACCTTGGTGGAACTAATTAACAGTCTCGAGGACCACGACAGGCCTAGCAAGCCAGTGGTCTGGATTCTTACTGCTCGTGAAACACAAATGATGCCTTGAAACGGACAGAATTTAAGGCAGCGAGCTGGGCATGACACTGGACAACCTCTTAGGAATATACGATTAAGCACAATTAATCTATCTATCTATTGCCAGACGCCATAATCCCGTAAGGGGTGGCCATTTGACTTTGAGTTATTTGTTTTACAGGGAGGGGCACTAACCCTCCACCAACCCACTTGCTAACACGTAGGGAGCACGTATGGTTTGGTTATATGGTTACCACCCACCGCTGTAAATGGTTTCTTGGCTTACAGGAAACCATTTGGCTTGTCACTCAATGTAAAGCCACCTGTAAAAGAAAGAAAAGCAATAAGAAGTGACAGGAAAGATAGGAAAAATAGGAAGAGAGGAGGGCAGGCACAGAAAAAGAATGATAAAGGCTAAGGAAGAAGTAGGCAGCACTACATCAAGTGAGTGGATGATGGTCGCCACCACCTACCATTAATGCAACCACGTTAAATGGCAAAATGGAGGAGGTGGTGGAGCTGATGTTGGAGAGAAAAATTGACATCATGGGAATATGTGAAACCAGATTAAGTGGAGAAGGTACTAAAAAGATACATAATGATTAACAGCTAATTTATAAAGGAACAGAAAACAAAAGAATATATGGAGTTGGATTTATTCTTGAGCCAAGATTTGCAGGACGAGTAGAAAATATATATTATGTAAATGAGAGAATACCGTGCATGATACTTAAATTAAGTACAGGTAAAATTTCACTTATACAAGTATATGCACCGCACCAGGGAAGACCTCAAGAAAAAAAGGAATCTTTTTATCTGGAACTGCAAGACACTTTGGATACAAAGAAGAATGTAGATAAGATCATTCTGGGAGACCTGAATGCTAATGTGGGAAGAAACCGAAACAACACAGAAAGTGTGATTGGTGCTTTCGGAATTGGAGATGTAAATAGTGATGGTGAAAATATGATAGAGTTCTGCATGAGGAACAGCCTAGCCATTATGAACACATTCTTTAAACACAAAGATACCCACAAATGGAGCTGGTACAGGTGGAATTCTGACATAGGAGATTATGTGGAAAAGTCAATGATAGATCTGATTCTTATTAACAACCAAACGATTTTCAGAGATGTGAAGAGTATTCCTTCTGTATCACTTGACTCTGACCACCACTTGGTACTAGCAAAAATGAGAATAAGGACATTTAAGGCGTTGAAAAAGTTTGTAAGAGAAAGAATAAAAGTAGAAAGGCTGAAAGAACACAAAGTCGCACAATGATACAAAGAGATGGTTTCTGAAGCTAGACCAGCAGATCACCAGGAAACTGAAGATATCGAGCAAGAGTGGGAGAACATGAAAGAAAGAATTATCCAAATAGCAAAAGAGGTGCTTGAAACATAAAAAGTCAGTGGAGGAAAAAAGAAGAAAACAGTTTGGTAGACAGAAGAAGTCAGAGAAGCTATTAAGAAAAAGTGTGTTGTTTTTAGTATGTGGATGAAGAGAAGAAATCCAGAAAACAGACAAGAATATGAAGCAGCAAGAAATGAAAAAGTTGTTACATGACAGTATTGTGATACCAACTCTAACATATGGAAGTGAAGCTTGGACCCTGTTGGAAGGACAGAAGTCAAGAGTGAGAGCAGTGGAAATGAGTTATTTGAGAGGAGCATGTGGAGTCACATGGAGAGACACTAACAAATAAGGAAGTGAAGGAACGTTGTGGTGTGGTTGTGGACGTGATGGGAAGCGTTAGGAGAAACACGTTAAGGTGGTTTGGGCATGTGGAGAGGATGGAAAGTGACTGACAAGAAGAGTGTATGTGAGTGAGGTGGGGGGGGCGAGAGGGAGGGGGAGGCCGAGGATGAGATGGAGGGATGGAGTGGAGAGGTATATAAGAAAGGGGGGTGTGAGTTGGGAGTGCGCTAGTGAAATGGCAGGGGACAGAGTGACATGGAGGCGATTTGTTTGTGGCCACCCTGTGCGGGATTGAGGCGTCTGGCAATAGATAGATAGAAGAAATGAAGCCAAGAGAGTAAAATAAAGAGCAAAGAGAGATGCATGGGAGAGGTTAGGAAATGAACTGGAAGAGGACATGTTGGGTACAAAGAGCTACAGAAGGAAAGATGAAAGTGGAGTTTATCATCATCATTATCATCCGGACCTCCTTTCTCACAGTTTATTCAATAAAAAATGTGGAAGGAGAGCTACTGACAGATGAAAGGGAAGTGGATGAAAGATGGAAAGAATTCTTTTCAGAGCTTCTTAGTCCAGCAGAAGTGGCGAGACAAGAAGAAGAAATAGTTGCCCCAAGAATAGAACAAAATGATATTATTACAACAGGTGAAATTAAACTAGCTATTGAAAGTATGAAAAATGGAATAAGCCCTGGAAGTGATGGCATACCAGTAGAACTGCTGAAAGGAAATGATGATGTATAGTTAAATGGCTTGACAGAATTTTTAATGTAGCTTGGTGTGATGGTAAAGTGCCGGCTGATTGGGGGAAGGCAATTATTTGTAAAATTTTCAAAAAGGGTGATCGAACAGAATGCAAGAACTATAGAGGAATCTCTCGGCTGTCACATGTGGGGAAGATATATGAAAGAGTACTAGAGCAGAGATTAAGATTAACAGTGGAAGATAAAGCTGGAAGAAGGAAAGTATGGATTTAGACCCCAAAGAGGAACAACAGATGCAATATTCACACTGAAGATGGTAATGGAAAAGAACTGGGAGTGGGGCCAGTATGTGTTTATTGCATTTGCTAATTTAGAAAAAGCATTTGACACATTACCAAGCGAAGAAATATGGGAAATCTTAGAAGATCCAACATATATGGTAGAGCCCTCCTTAGTTAGAGCTATAAAGAGTCTCTACAGAAATTGTGTTAGTGCGGTGAGGACCCAGATAAGAGAGGACAACTGGTTCAACATAACTCAAGGTGTAGTAGTAGTAGTAGTTGTTCCCTAGGCAGTCTGGTCAAACAGCCCCGAGTCCCTAAGGAGGGCCACGGCAGAGACTGGGCTTTCCCACAGAGCTCTCAAGGAGTGTATGTTGTGTTGTTGGCATAGGTGATTGTGTGCAATGCAGTCTTCCATGATGTGCTTAATAGTATGGAGTGCTGTGTTACATCCTGGACAGGCATCAGCGACGGAGTCATCCAGCCTTTTCTGATAACTCAAAAGGGCTGAATGATGCCCACATCTCAGCCTGGCCAGGTGGACCCTGTCCTCACAGGGGAGATGGGATTCAGAAGGATGGACATCAGGAGGCCGTGCATGCAGCTGTGTGTTGTCTTTGAGTGACTCAATGGAACGGCGAGTGATTTGAGTATGAATATGCTTCTGGAAGCTGGTCTGAGGTGGGCAGGGAGGAAGAGAAGATAGTATTTGTGTATGATATCGTGTGCTGGGTGTTGTTTTGATGTTCCTTGATGTATGTGGATGTGCTGCCATGTAGCGTAGTGGATGTTGTGGGTTTGTGGAGGCTGCAGCGAGAGTTTGGGTGCCTCTCATGTCTAGATGATCCTTGACTTTGAGGACTTTGGTTTCTTGGTGTAGGTGGTCTGTAGGTGTAGTAGCTGTGCAGCCTGTGATTATTTTTAAGGCCTTGTTTTGTATGGTCTGAAGAGTGTTGTAGTGTGTTTTAGTGAGGTTTGGAGCCCAAGCAGGGCTTGCATAATTCATCACTGAACGTATATATTGTTTGTATATTGTGGTGGTGGTTTCTTTGTTGTCTTCCAAATGTTGTATGGGCAAGTGACTTCAAGGCGTTGAGTCTAGGTGTTAATTTATTTTTGATGTTTGTGATGTGTTGTTTAAATGACACTGATGTAATGTATGTTACACCAAGGATTTTCGGTGTATGTGTGTGTGTGGTAGGGGAGTGTTGTCTATGGTGCTTGAAGCCCTCTCACGTGACTTCAGAGATGGACTCCCATGGGAGATGTTGTATGCTGATGATTTGGTGTTGATTGCGGAGAATGAAAAGAAGGCGGAGGAAAGATTTAAGAAGTGGAGAGATGGTATGGGGTACAAGGGCTTAAGGGTAAATGCAGATAAAACAAAAGTGATGATATCTAGGGTTGGTGGCGGTACAATCAGAGAAGAGGGGGAGTGACCATGTGCAGTTTGCCACAAGGGTGTGGGAAGCAATTCCATCTTGTGTAATGTTTGTGATACGTGGGTGCACAAGAGATGTAGTGGTATTAGAGGTAGACTGCGAGATGATGCTGATTTCATGTGTGAGGCGTGTCAGGGAGAGCAGGTGGAGATTGTTAGGCGTGAGAGGGTTGAACTTGCAGGTGAGTCTCTTGAGTGTGTGGAGGAGTTTCGTTATTTGGGAGACATGTTATGTGCCGGAGGTGGGGCTGGGGTTAGCTCGGCTGCTAGGGTGAGAAGGGGTTTGGAAGAAGTTCAGGGAGCTGTTGCCTCTCCTGACATTGAGAGGACTCTCCTTACGTGCTAAGGGGTCTTTGTATGCAGCATGTGTTAGGAGTGTGATGCTGTTTGGTAGTGAGACCTGGGCAGTAAAGGAAGAAGATATTCGCAGGTTTAAACATACAGAAATGACAATGATGAGGTGGATGTGCAGTGCGTCCCTGCGTGCAAGGCCTGGAGGGGCTGGGTTTACGATGGAAGAGTTGAGAGGTAGGATGGGACTGGAGTGTATTGGTGTTGTGATGAGGAGAGGTAGGCTGAGGTGGTTTGGACATGTGGAGAGGATGGGGGATGATAATTGGGTGCAGAGGGTGAGAAGTGTTAATATTGGGGATGGGGTTGGGAGGGGTAGACCGAGAAAGACATGGGACGAGGTCATTAAGTGGGACTTAAGGGTTAAGGGACTGAACAGGGAGGCTGCCAGGGATCGAGCAGCGTGGAGAGCCGCCATTGGGTGACCAAGGCCGACGCATGCAAGCATGTTGGAGCCTTCAAAAACGAAAACGAAAACAAAACGAGGTGTGGAATGTGACTGTGTTCTGCTGTCCAGTTTTTGAGAAGGGTCACTGTAGATTTGGCTGGGGCTATTTTGAGTCTGTTTGTGGTGAACCATTCATGTAGTGTGTTGAGGTAAGGTTGGAGGATTTGTGTGGCTGTGTTTGCATTTTGGTGTGTGCATGTAAGTGTTATGTCATCTGCATAGGAAGCTATGTGTATTTGTTGTGTGTGGGGTGTGGGTATGTCATGCGTGTATAGGTTGAAGAGTGTAGGAGACAAGACAGATCCTTGGGGGGCCACCATTTGTGAAGTTTCTGATGTTCGAGGACTGACCAGCAAAAGTTACATGTGCATATCTCCCTGCTACATAGTTTGCTAGCCATCTTTTTGTGTTATTGTGAATGTTTGTGTTGAATATTTTGTTTGTGAGGTTGTGGCGGGGGATGGAATCAAAAGCTTTACTAATGTCTAGTGTGACAAGGAGTGTTCTATGTGGTGGCCTAGCTGAATTCATGCCATCAAAAACTCTCTGCGTGAGGTCTGTAAGAAGAGTGTTTGTGGAGTGTAGTGGCCTAAAACCATGTTGTGATGGGGCTAAGGGGGTGTGAGGTGTAACTAGTTGTAGTATCAGTCTTTCAGTGACTTTGGAGGGGGTGCAGAGGAGTGTGATGGGGCAGTGTGAGGAAGATAATGTGGAGTCTTTGTTGGGTTTGGGGATAGTGATGATAATGCCATGCTTCCAGATGTTGGGTATTATGTTGTGTTAGTAGCTGTAGTTTGATATGTTGGTGAGCGCTTGTATGCCTTGTGGTCCAATGTGTTTAAGGTGTATGTTGCTTATGTTGTCTGGTCCACAGGCAGATGAGTGCTTGAGGTTGCTGATGATGTGCTTCGTTTGGCTGTAAGTGAAAGGTGCAAAGTCTGGGTCTGTGAGGAACTGTCTCTTATGTCGGATGATACGTCGGTCATCACGATGAGGGTTTAAATGGCTGACATGTGAAAAATGATTGATGAGAGTATTTGCTTGTTGTTTGTTTGAAGAAATGGTGTCTGTTATTGTGATGGCAGCGTGTGATTGTGTAGTGTTGCTGTTGGAGAGTGTGATGCTGTTTAGTGTTTTGTAGAATTTGCTGGTGTTTGTTTTGTGATCAAGTGTTTGGAGATTACAGTATTCCAATTTAGTGTTTGCTGTTCTGATATTTTATTGTTTATACGAGTGTTGAGTTTTTGTATTTGTTGTATGGTGTCATGCGTATGTGGTGTTCGGGAGTGTTGTAGTGTGTCCGGTTGTCTGATGAGGCCTTGAATTTCTGGTGTGAAATTGGGGTTGTGTCTTTTTCTGTTGCCTCTGGGGATATGTCTTTTGTCTGCATTTTGTATAATTGTATTGAAAGAGAGGGGGGGTGTGAGTTGGGAGTGTGCTAGTGAAATGGCAGGGGACAGAGTGACATGGAGGCGATTTGTTTGTGGCCACCCCGTTCGGGATTGAGGCGTCTGGCAATAGACAGATAGATAGTATTGAAAGTGTGCACAGTGGTGTTGATGTTTGTGATGGATGTACTGTTTAATGTTTCAAAGTGTTGTTCTGTTTCAGTTGTGAAGGCCTCCCAGTTGGTTCTTTTATAATCAGTGTAAGTGGGTCTGTGGCCAGCTGCGGTGATTCTGGGTTTGGTACTGATGATGATCGGGAGGTGGTGACCACTCTCCAGGAAGTTGTGGGGGTGAGGTTTGGGGAACAGAAGTTGATGTCTGGGGATGATGGGAGGAAGAGGGCTTGATGTGGGATATGGGTATGAAGACTGGGATGACTGAGTAAGAAAAGGTGATCTGTCTGGGTTCGTATTGCCAGCTCTCTGTCTGTGTCAGGGTTGTTGACATACTAGGCCAACACCTTGGCATTGAAATCACTACCCAGAATGATGTTAGGTATGTTAGTGATGTGGTGTATTTGTGGAGAGTAATTGTGTGGTACTGTGGGGGATGATTGGGGGGGAATGTATATGTTGGCGACTGTCGTGTGTGATTTGTTACCAGTGCTTATTTTAAATGATTGTATTTCTGTCGTAGTGTCACGTGGGGGGAGAAATGACTTTGTGTGTGCACTGGTATCTGAAAAGTTTACGGATTTGTGTACCAGGGTAATGGGTCCACCGCCACCACCATCAGCCCGGTCCTGTCTGATGGTGGTGAAATTATGAAAAGTAAGTGTTTTTTTGTGTTGTGCGTAGTTTTGTTTCTTGTAAGATGGCAATATGTATGTTGTGTTGTTTGATGAATTGTGTGAGTTCTTGTTTTTTTGAGTTTATGCCATCTATGTTTAGTTGGAGAATGTTTATGTTATGTGCGCAGTGTGTGTT
Source organism: Birgus latro (assembly GCA_018397915.1). Classification (NCBI taxonomy): domain Eukaryota; kingdom Metazoa; phylum Arthropoda; class Malacostraca; order Decapoda; family Coenobitidae; genus Birgus; species Birgus latro. The sequence continues at coordinate 28,922 of JAGKTI010007116.1, forward strand.
GGGTGCTGCAGCACGGAGGGGAGGTAGTGGTGATGGTGGAAGGGAAGGGGTAGGAGAAGGTTGCGGTGGAGGTAAGGGTGGGGGTGGATTAGTTCGGGGTGGGATAGGAGGGGTTAGGGGATTGGATGGTGTGGGAAGGATTGGTGGGTTAGGTTGAGGAGGTGTGGGGGAAGTAGGAGTAGGGTTGGTGAGGGGGTTAGTGGGTGGGGGGAAGGAACATAAGGAGCAGGTCCAGGTGTTTGTGTAGACTTTTCTGGATGCAAGTGTTGTGCAAGTGTAATGGGTCCAGTTCTTGCAGGAATTGCACTGAACTGAACCCTTTGTCTGTCGGCTCGACGTAATAGGTTTTGAGCATGTTGGACATGTGTATTTGTTGGTGGGTCCTGGATTGCTCTCAATATCCCTGGTGAGAAGAAGTCGTCGATAAATGACCGCCGGGGAGTCATTTCTCAGTGTAGAAAAAACAGTGTTGTTGTGTGTGGTGTGTGGAGAGATGTGGTACTTGCACGGGCGACTGAAGCCATTCCCAGGTTCTCGGCCCCCATGCTGTCCTCTTCTCTTCGACAGCCTCTGGGGGTAGACCCACGACGAAGATGCCACCGCTCCAGGTCCTACTCAAGGTGTTAGGCAAGGTGGTGTGATATCTCCACTTCTGTTTGTGATGTTCATGGACAGGTGTATGAAGAGATTAAGATTTGGAGACGAGGTGACGACACTGGCCTATGCCGACGATATTCTGACTTGCCGTAAGTGCTTGGGATAGATTAAAAGCATCTACTTGCCCGAGTGCCAGGGGGTTATCTCATCCTCTTGATGCCCACAGTGGAGGCGGAGGGACATTGGTTACAAGATTGTGACAACGTGAGGTAACTTTTACCTGGTCGTGGTGTAGTGGTATGCTCCCTGGCTCTCACCTGAGAGTCCCAGGTTCGATTTCCAACATAGTGGTAATATATTGGATGATTTTTCCTGAGTAAAGTACAGGTTTCTCATTTCATTCTGACTTGCCGTAAGTGCTTGAGATAAATTAAAAGCATCTACTTGCCTGAGTGCCAGGGGGTTATCTCATCCTCTTGATGCCCACAATGGGGGCGGAGGGACATTGGTTACAAGATTGTGACAATGTGAGGTAACTTTTACCTGGTTGTGGTGAAGTGGTATGCTGCCCGGCTCTCACCTGAGAGTCCCGGGTTCGATTCCCGGCACAGTGGTAATATAATGGATGATTTTCCTGTGTAAAGTACAGGTTTCTCATTTCATTCGGACTTGCTGTAAGCACTTGGGATAGATTAAAAGCACTTGCCTGAGTGCCAGGGGGTTACCTCATCCTCTTGATGCCCACAGTGGGGGCGGAGGGACAATGGTTACAAGATTGTGACAATGTGAGATAACTTTTACCTGGTCGTGGTGTAGTGGTATGCTGCCTGGCTCTCACCTGAGAGTCCCGGGTTCAATTCCCGGCATAGTGGTAATATATTGGGTGATTTTTCCTGACGGTGGCTCAATCGGTAGAGAGGAAGCCCGCAGTCCTAATGGACCCAGGTTCAAATCCCCGCTGGGGCAGGGAACAGTTTAAGGATTTGAATGTTATTAAATCAGGCTTTACTGATCTACCAGCAAACCCGCCGACACGTCGTAAAAATACCCCCGCTAATACCAGTACACCAGTCCTGTATGAGACAGCCCTAGCATGTATTCAGTATTGACAGTGGGTATTAGCAGCAAAGTGGTGACATGTAGAGATGTATGGTATGTAGGAGGACTGCTGGGCCTTGATCGCAGGCTGTGAAGCCTATGCCCAGAATCGGACACCTAAAAGAGTAAAATACAGGTTTCTCATTTCATTCTGACTTGCCGTAAGTGCTTGGGATAGATTAAAAGCATCTACTTGCCTGAGTGCCAGGGGGTTATCTCATCCTCTTGATGCCCACATTGGGGGTGGAGGGACGTTGGTTACAAGATTGTGACAATGTGAGGTAACTTTTATCTGGTCGTGGTGTAGTGGTATGCTGCCTGGCTCTCACCTGAGAGTCCCAGGTTCGATTCCCGGCATAGTGGTAATATATTGGATGATATTGCACTTGTTGCTAAATCCCCAGTTGTTCTGCAGGATGCATAGAATGCTTGGAATGAAGACTTAAAGAGAGGAGGAATGTAAATGCCAATAAGACTGAGGTGATGATGGTAGCAAGAAAGAGAGAGGAAATTGAGATAAGAATAGATGGAGTACAGTTGAAGCTGGTGGAAGATTTTAAGTACCTACAAGTCACAGTAAATGAAAGGTGTTTTATGGAAAAAGAAATAACAAAGAGAACTGAAAGTTACACCAACAATTCAGATTAATGCACCCACCACTAAAGGAAAGACTCATTCCATCAAGAGTTCAAGTTATACAAAACAATTTTAAGACCAATATTAACAAATGGATCAGAGACTTGGACATTAACAACAACGCTAAAGAGTAAAATTCAAGCTGCAGAAATGAGTGTGTTACGTTTGATAAAGCGAGTAACACGAAGAGATCGATTAAGCAATGATGATATTAGGAACGAGCTAAACATTGAATCAATATTAGAATTTGCAGAAAGAAACCAACTGAGATGGTATGGCCATGTCGTGAGGATGGACGAGGAAAGATACCCTGCCAAATATTATCTGTGGCAGCCGAGAGAGAAGAGGCCGGTGGGTAGACCTAGAAAGAGGTGGAGGGATGGGGTGCGGGAAGCAAATGAGGCGAGAGGATCAACGATGGACATGGTGGAGGAAGAAGAATATTGTGTGGACCGTGCCAGATGAAGAAGTTTTGTAAGGCATCAAAACTGACAGGGCACTAGCCCTACCTTGTGTATGGTGAGAAAGTGACCAGCCTCACACATCCATGAGTGGCATTATGTGAGCAATAAACCCCAACCACCCCTTGGACATAAATCTACACAGGCTCAATCCAATTGGAGTGTCCTAATTAACCACTAAACCTCAGGCACCATAATATGGTTATATGGTTACCACCCAGCATAGTAAATGGTTTCCTGGTGTACAGGAAACCATTTGGCTTGTCACTCAGTGTAGGGCCACCTATAGGCAGAATGAAGAGGAAAGAATGAAGAAAGAATGATGGAGGAAGAAGTGTAAAGTCACCTGTGGGCAGAAGGAAGTGGAATGAATGAAGGAAAGAAAGACTAGATACATAAAATCCATCCTAAACAAATTACCAACCAGCAAAGCTCCACATTCAGACTGCTTTCCTCTAATAGTGCTCCCCAGAACTTTCATCTGTTCTAGTTAAATTGTTCAGACCATGCATATGTACTTCTTCATTCCCTAATTCTTGGAAAGAAGCCAATATCCACCAAAATCCAATGAAAGGAAGTTCCTCTGACCTCTCTGACTACAGACTAATAGCTATCAGGTCTTCTCTTGATAAAGTATTTGAAGATGTAATGAATAAGCACATGGTTAAACATCTTGAATCCAACAGCTTAATTAGTGAGAGGTAGTATGGTTTTCATCATCAAAAATCAACCATTAATACACTCAATTTCCTGACTCACACCAGCCATTAATCAACTGACCAACATGGAGAAACTCATGCAGTAGCCCTTGATATTTCTAAAGATTTTGACAGAGTGTGGCACCATTCCTTTGTTATGGCCTATAGTCTTTTATTCCTCTGATTTCCTCTTATCTCAGCAACAGAAAAGATAAAAGCAGATGATGTATATTCCAATTTCCACTAAATTAACACTGGCATGCCACAAGGATCAGTTCTGGCTCCAACCCTATTCCTATCTATCTATTGCCAGATGCCTCAATCCCACACGGGGTGGCCACAAACAAATCACCTCCATGTCGCTCTGTCCCCCGCCATTTCGCTACCCCGCTCCCAACTCACTCACCCCTCTCTCTTGTACCTCTACACTCCATCCCTCCATCTCATCCTCAGCCTCCCCCTCCACCTCACTCACATACACTCTCCTCATCAGTCTTTCACTCTCCATCCTCTCCACATGCCCAAACCACCCCAACGTGTTTCTCCTTACGCTTCCTATCACGTCCACATCCACACCACAACGCTCCTTCACTTCTTCATTTGTTAGTCTGTCTCTCCATGTGACTCCACATGCTCCTCTCAAATAACTCATTTCCAATGCTCTCACTCTTGACTTATGTCCTTCCAACAGGGTACAAGCTTCACTTCCATATGTTAGAGTTGGTATCACAATACTGTCATGTAACAACTTTTTCACTTCCATGCTCACTTCCCTGTTTCTTATCACTACTTTCAATGAACCAGCAACCTTCCTTCCCTGCTGCATCTTTTCAAGCACTTCACCCTCCAGACTTCTATCCTTACGCATCACACTACCCAAGTACTTAAATGCACTCACACTCTCCATATCCTCCCCATCCAATCTCACTGTACATTCACTGACTTCACTTCTCTGGAAGACCATCACTTTACTCTTCCCTACATTCACCTTTACATTCTGCTTCTTAAACACTCTCCCAAACTCATCTACCAAGCCTTGCAGCTCTCCTTCATCTTCACTCAACAACACAGTATCATCTGCAAACAACAGTACAGGGAGTTTCCAAACACTGCCTTCTCTCACTAGGGCCGCTCCAACATCCACTGCCTGACCTTGTATCTCTTTTATAACCCCATCCATGTACAGATTGAACAACCATGGAGACATGACACATCCTTGTTTCAATCCAACCTTCAAATGCAAAGATTCACTCAGTTTGCTATCCACATGCACTGCAGCCTTAGCACCCTCATACATACTCTTCACTGCCTTCAACAACTTCCCATCCACTCCATATGTTCTTAATACTTTCCACAATCCTTGTCTATCCACCCTGTCATATGCTTTCTCCAAATCCATGAAGGCTGCATATAACTTCTTTCCCTACTCTAGAAACTTTTCCACTAAAGATCTAAGAATGAATATCTGGTCTACACAACCTCATCCCTTCCTAAAACCTCCTTGTTCCTCTCCAACTAATTCCTCTGTTACTTCCCTCTGTCAATAAGTATCCTACCATATATTTTTCCTATTACACTAAGAAGGCAAATGCCCCTATGATTACCACACACTTCTTTTTCCCCTTTTCCTTTGTACTGAGGAATAATTATACCTGACTTCCAATCCTCCGGGACTCTACTTTCCTCCCAGGCCAATCTGCACACCTTCCACATCCGTTCGATTACTATCTCTCCCCCATGCTTCAGCATTTCACCACACACTCCATCAATTCCTGGGACTTTCCCCATTTTAACTTCCTTCATTGCTTCCACCACTTCCATCCTGGTGATTTCTTCCTCTCTTCTCACAACCCTCCTTCTCCCTGCCATTCCCCAGCCAGTTATACTTGCATTACTGTCATTCTCTATGCTCAACAATTCATTAAAGTGTTCTCTCCATCTGTTTACTTTCTCTCCCTTCTCCACTAGTAATCTACCATTTTTATCTTTCACACCCCCACTAACTTCGTTGGCACCCTGTCTAGCTCTCTTTACCTCTTTTCAGAACATTTTCTTACATTCCCTCCACTTTGCACTCAAATTCCTTCCAAATTCCTCATCCACTCTCTTCTTACTCTCTCTTACTAATCTTTTCACCTCTCTCCTCCTCTCTACATATAACTCTCTCGTCTGTCTCTCAGCTTCTTCGACGCCCCTGTTCCTCATCCACTCATTATATGCTTTCTTCTTTTGTGCCACAGCCCCTCTCACCTCTTCAGTCCACCATGCTGTTCCATGAACCCCCTTTTGTCTTCTCTTCACCCCACACACCACCTCTCATGCTGCACAGATTTCTTCTGTGAATATCTTGCACACACCTTCCACGTCCCCCATCTGCTCCAATCTATATTTACCCAATCGCTTGTCCACTTCCCTTCTATATTCAGCCTTTACTCCATCCTCTTGTAACTTTTCTACCATCCTTATTCCTAATTCATATTAATGATCTATTTGTCACCCACAATCCCATCCATTCATATGCGGATGACTCAACACTTCACAGTTCATTCACACCTAAACACCCATTCACAAAGTTTGATATCTCTAACTCACAACTTAGTACAGTCATCTCCATAAATCAAGACTTATCTAGGATCACTGAATGGGGACAAAATAACCTTGTCTCATTTAATGCTAGTAAAAAAATAATGTATATACAATTTATTAACAGACAGATATTGCCAGATTCCTAAATTACCTTCAATGCTACTAACATTCCTATCTCCAAAAGTATTGAAATTCCCGGTGTTCATTGTTCAACAGCTTCGGGGAAAATATATAGGAAAGAAACGGGGACCATATTTAGTTTTTGTTGACTTGGAGAAGGCCTCTGACAAAGTCCCTAGAGACGTGGCGAGATAGGCAATGAGAAAGCTTGGGATTGAAGAGTGGCTGATTAGGGTCATTATGGCCATGTATGTGGATGCTCACACCCAGGTAAGGGTGAATGGAGATTTATGTGATGAGTTTTCTGTGAATGCTGGTGTGCATCAGGGATCAGTCTTGAGCCCCTTGTTATTTATCATGGAACTTAAAGCCCTCTCCTGTGACTTCAGAAATGGACTCCCATGGGAGATGTTGTATGCTGATGATTTAGTGTTGGTTGCAGAGAATGAAAGGGAGGTGGAGGAAAGATTCAGGTTGTGGAGGGATGGTATGGGGCACAAGGGCTTAAGAGTCTATCCATCTATCTATTTCCAGACGCCTTAATCCCATATGGGGTGGCCACAAACAAACCGCCTCCACGTCGATCTTTCCCCCGCCATTTCACTGCCCTGCGCCCAGCTCATACACCCCTCTTTCATATACCTCTCCACTCCATCCCTCTATCTCATCCTCAGCCTCCCCCTCCCTCTCCACCCCCATTCACATACACTCTCCTCATCAGTCTCTCATTCTCCATCCTCTCCACATGCCCAAACCACCTTAATATGTTTCTCCTAACACTTCCTATCACATCCAAATCCACACCACAATGCTCCATCACTTCCTCCTTTGTCAATCTGTCTCTCCATGTGACTCAACACGCCCCTCTCAAATAACTTATTTCCACCACTCTCACTCTTGACTTCTGTCTCCCCAACAGGGTCCAAGCTTCACTTCCATAAGTTAGAGTTGGTATCACAATACTGTCATGTAGCAGATTTTCACTTCCATGCTCACTTCCCTGATTCTTATCACTGCTTTCAAGGAACCAGCAACCTTCCTTCCCTGCTGCACACTTTCAAGCACTTCACCCTCCAAACTTCCATCCTTACTCATCACATTACCCAAGTACTTAAATGCACTCACATTCTCCATATCCTCCCCATCCAGTCTCACTGTACATTCACTGACTTCACTTCTCTCGAAGACCATCACTTTACTCCTCCCTATTTTCACCTATAGATTCCGTTTCTTACACACTCTCCCAAACTCATCTACCTGCAGCTCCCCTTCGTCTTCACTCAACAACACAGTATCATCTGCAAACAACAGTACAGGGAATTTCCAAACACTGCCCTTTCTCACTAGGGCCGCTCCAACATCCACTGTCCAACCTTGTATCTCTTTTATAACCCCATCCATATACAGATTGAACAACCATGCAGACATGACACATCCTTGTTTCAATCCAACCTTCAAATGGAAAAATTCATTCAGTTCACCATCTACACGCACTGCAGCCTTAGCACCCTCATACACACACTTCACGGCTTTCAACAACTTCCCATCTACTCCAAATATTCTTAATACTTTCCACAATCTTTGTCTATCCACCCTGTCATATGCTTTATCCAAATCCATGAATGCTGGATACAACTTCTTTCCCTTCTCTAGAAACTTTTCCACTAAAGATCTAAGAACAAATATCTGGTCTACACAACCCCCCCCCTTCCTAAACCCTCCCTGTTCTTCTCCAACTAATTCCTCTGTTATTTCCCTTACTCTGTCAATAAGTATCCTACCATATACTTTTCCTATTACACTAAGAAAGCAAATGCCCCTATGATTACCACATACAGTACTTCTTTTTCCCCTTTTCCTTTGTATAGGGGAATAATTATACCTGACTTCCAATCCTCCGGGACTCTACCTTCCTCTCAGGCCAATCTGCACACCTTAAAAGTAAATGCAGATAAAACAAAAGTGATGGTATATAGGGCTGTGGGCGGTACTGTCAAAGAAGAGGGAGAGTGGCCATGTGCAATTTGTCACAAGGGCATGGGAAGTAATTCCCTCTTGTGCAGTATTTGTGAAAAGTGGGTGCAAAAGAGATGTATTGGTATCAGAGGTAAACTGTGAGATAATGCTGATTTCATCTGTTAGGTGTGTCGGGGAGAGCAGATGGAGATTGGCAGGTGTGAAAGGACTGAACTTGCTGGTGAGTCTCTTGAGTGTATGGAAGAGTTTTGTTATTTGGGAGACATGTTATGTGCTGGAGGTGAGGCTGGAGTTTGCTCTGTGGCTAGAGTGAGGAGTGGTTGGAAGAAGTTCAGGAAGCTGTTGCCTCTCCTGACATTGAGGGCTCTCAATGCTATATGGTAGTGAGACCTGGGCAGTAAAGGAAGAAGATATTCACAGGCTCAGACGTACAGAAAATGCAATGATTAGGTGGTGCGCAGCGCGTCCTTCAGTGTGATGCCTGGGGAGTCTAAGTTTATGATGAAAGAGTTGAGACGTAGGATGGGACTGGAGTGTATTGGTGTTGTGTTGAGGAAAGGTAGATTGAGATGGTTTAGGCATGTGGAGAGGATGAAAGATGATAACTGGATACAGAAAGTGAGAAGTGTTAATGTTGGGGGTAGGGGTAGGGTAGTGAGAGGCAGACCGAACAATACCTTGGACGAGGTCATTTTGTGTGACTTCAGGGTTAAGGCACTAAATAGGGAAGCTGCCAGAGATCGAGCATCATGGAAAGCCGCCATTAGGTGGCCAAGGCCGAAGCATGCATGTCGGAGCCTTTAACCCCTTAAAGACAGGCATTGGAATGTGCTCAGGACGGGCATAAAGGGTGTGTGGGATGGGGGTGGGGGTGTGATGGATGGGGGTTGGGGGGCAGGGGGGTGAGGGACCTGGGTGCAAGAAGGGTGAGGGTTATGGGTAGAGAATGAGGGTGGTTGTGGGGGTGGGGTGGGGAGTAGGAGGGATTTGGG
>JAGKTI010007117.1:0-21595 GCA_018397915.1 Birgus latro
TATATATATATAAATATATATACATATATTTATATATTTATACACACACACTGTATAAAGGCAGCAATTATCATTTTTTTTTAATTACACCTTGTACTTGCACACTACAACTGGCTTACTGATTTGTGGAAAACATTGCAAGCCAGTGTGAAATTCAGGCTGAAAGAGCAGGACCACAGCAATGAACTCAATGTGACATCAACTCCATAGTCTCTCGAAGCACTGTCATTTTATGTGTAAAAACAATAAAGTATACAGCCTATTTAGCAAGTTAAAGTTATGAAAATTTTACCCTAAATTTACCTTAACATCAGGACTGTAATCCCATCGAAAGTTCCACAACATCCATTTCATTACATGTACATCCACACACTTCAGATTTTCTCTGTGAAAATGCAGTGATGAATAGAAATACATTGTAGCAGGATGTTACTGATATCTCACACAGAGTGTACATTAAAATTAATTATTACTTTTGTATATGGAATGTAAGCAATATTACTGGCATGCAAAAGCAGATATCCCAATAAGCACTTGGTCAATAGACAATAATCATCTAATATGGTGTTAAGACATAATGAAGACAGTAAAGGCAGCTCACTGAAGAATAATACAAAGTCCACATGCACAGACTTACAGTAGAGAATGTAACATGCTCAATCTCAGTATTCTGAACATACAAATAGAGAACTAAAAAGGACAATGTACTGTACAGCAATCTCAATATATATGCTTCATTAATCATAGTGCCAAAAGACAACCAAATGTACTGATGTTGGTAAAATAATAAGTGGAATGAAAATGCATGTGCAGTGCAGTAGTGTATTTCGCTGCTACATACGAAAACAAAAGTGAACAAGTTAAAAACAAAGCTAAGTGTTAAATCACAAATTACATTTATTCAGCAAACACACATCCCCCCATTAAGTGCAAATATTGGAGGCTTTACTGTCACACACCATCTCATGGCAAAATCTCTTCACTTTAATCTATCCAAGCAATGGCAAAGCTGTAAAAACAACACTACAAGTCCTTACGAAGTGCTGAACAAAGACAATACAGTAAAATCCCCCCAAACCGAACTACATGGTGGGAATTTGCGTTTGCTTTAGATAATTTGTATTTTCTTGGCTTACCTGAGTTGTGTAAGCCTTGGGTACATTGCATGGTGTAGGGAGGAGGAGGAGGAGAAGAAGGCTCTCGGATTGGAGGAAGGAGGCACAGAGAGGCACTTCACTCTTCACATAAGTAAAACATTTCCAATTGCTACATACTACCTAAAGTGTACAGTTGCACTGTATTTAATGTCAGAAGAAAACCATTCTCATTCACAAGTACATTACTGTGCAGCACTCTTAAAACTGCACATCATTACTGATGTTAATTTTTTACTTACTTTTGTGGGTTAGTCTTCTAAATTAACTTAACTGGTTTTCTGTTCCAAAAGATAACTGCCTAGCTAAACTGGCTGTGTCTATTTGTCCACGACTGCATTACTGTCTTCAACCTCCTTCCTCTCATCTTCACTTAGCAAGAGCTGCAGGTTTCCATCCTCTTGCACTTTCCCACGTTAGTCTTAAGCAACAGTCCACTGTTTTTTTTTTTTTTTTAAATACATAGTTCCTTGTGAGCAAGCATCACTGTGAACTGATTTTCTAAACAAATGAAAAATTACACCAACATTCGGTTTTGGGGATCTTACTGTCTAATACTACAGCTAAAAGACAAAGTGACCCCAAATATAAAGCATCTGCACAATAACAGAGACAGGACCTTCCCATCGTCAGCCTAGATTATACAATTCTGCATCATTTTTGGATATAATGCTGAATAAGAGCCTGGTGCAGTACTGTATAATATTATTAATGTAATATACACAAAGAGGCTAAATGAAGCAACACTTGTGATGAAAGCACTGGACCAAATTAACAATTTAAAATAAATTAATTTTATTAATGAGAACAAACATCATAAAAACTAGTTACATACAAATGGTGATCGGTGTGAGTGCCAAAGCAGAAGGATGGAAAACACTGGTGAGAAGCTAACCAAGAGGAAATACCAAGTACAAAGTACTGCATTATGAATGCCTTAAAAATTACTTGCTTGATGTAACCTTTAAGCTTGTACTGTACTCTGTCACTAAGGGATTGTGGATGGTGAGTAGGTTTTCTCAATTTATAACCATGCATGCACATTACCAAAAAGTTCCTAGTCATTATATTCTCCTCTGAACTACACTACTACTTACTATACAAAAAAAAAAAAAAAAAAAAAAAAAAAAAAAAAAAATCATATATTTCTATTTATTACCATTCTGATGGCTACTGCATTTGCATTGTACCAACACACCAAATAAAAGGTCTTACTTCTAATAAAAAAATAAAAAAAAACAGCTTATAGCATCACTGGTTGGACAAAGCATGCCTTGCTTATATAACAGAACAGCATAGCAAAGGTGTGGGGATTACCTGGACAACTGGTAAAATCAGGAAAGCTTGTGATAACACAGAGATACATATCCCTATAATACCAAAACCTCACTCAAAAATTATTACAAATAACTAATACTACCTCAGAATTTGTGTGATGATGATGATGATTATGACTGAAATTTGCTGTGTACAATAAATAACAGTCCTTCTAGTTGTTGTTTTCAACAACAAAGCAATCATTAGGAGGAGGTACCAGAATTTATCATCACTTTTCTTTGATGATGATGTTTCCTTTAAAACTGTCCAAGCTACTGCCTCCTGTAATCATTCTTGTGATCATGGACTGAAACAGGTACAATGCCCAGGCTCTTGCTTAAGATGTCATGGCCAATATGGCATAAGTCACAGTCTTATTCTGCACTCAGTAGAGCAGATGGGCCACACCAAAAGCTGAAGGTGGCATGGTGAAGGAAACTGTCGTCTGGTAAACTACCAATCGACTGAAAAATGAACCATACCACAGTTCCTCCAAAGTTACGGTATAGTATGGTATGGCTGGACACTAGGAGAGGGAGGAGACAACTTCTGCATCACCTAAGCAAGTGTATGACCTTTGGGCTATGGTGTTACGACCTATGTAGATGACTTTCATTGGAGCATGAAACACTTTGTGACCAGATGCACAACCAACAGCCCTTAGGTGTGTGACTCGATGTTCTACCTAATGTCAACCAACAGCCCTTAGGTAGGCGAGAACGCTCAATCTCTCAGTCAGAAATGCACATTTTAACCCACTGAACCACAGCTGCTCCCCTGCAAACTTCTTGTCCCTTATTAGGGTTATTTGCAAAGGGAAAAAGCCAAGCCTTTACTATTTATTACTTTTCTCTGCAGTGAACATCATACTCCATCACGCAAACTCTGAATAGTTTGTGGCAACTCAAAAAAGATCTGTCTCTTGGACAGCAGTTTTCAAGAATTCACCAATATCCAAAAGAAAACACAATTCCAGGAAAAACAGACATTTGGAGCATAGACCTCTAAATGAACAATCGAGCAAAAGGTGACGGATTGTCATAGAGCAGTTACAGTGAGAACAGATAGGTTGAGGGTCATGGCTCATCAAATGACCATGAGTGAGGCGGGAATGCCCCAAACAAAGACGAGCCAGGACACTCTTCCATCAACAACTTGGGTGGGCTGATGTGTGCCAGGGGAAAAACAGAGGGTTTAACACATGACGTTTATTGTGAACCTGCAGGTTCCATGAGGATTGCTAACATTCACGGAAGAGATGGGTTAGAAGAGGGAAATGATCAAAGTTAGGAAAGGGGCAGAGAGAGGACCTGGAGAGAGTAGCAGATCATTTCAACAAGTTTGCTTGTTCATTACCTGTGATCCCAATATGGCTAGGAACCCAGCAGAAGTGAACTGACTTTTTCCGAACAGAAAGACGGAAGAGCCATTCCTGAATTTGGGCAATTAGAGGATAAGAAGGCGTGTTGTGTAAGGTAGTGAGCACACTGAGGGAACTGGAGAGATAGCAAAGGTGGAGGAAGAGAACCTAAGAAGAGCTGGCAGTGCAATAAGACTAGCATACAGTTCTGCAGTGAGAAGTAAAGGAACATAACAGTAAACCCCACAAAATTTAGAGCTGTCAGTAATGATAAGTGTGGCAGAAGAGTGACAGGACACATGTTATAAAAATGGGAGTTAAGGGTAACTGCGGTAAGAAAAGAGACAAGAAGGCCAGACCGCAGCAGGAGGCAGAAGCCAAGGTGGGAAGGACACTGTACGTAGTGGAAGAAATGGAGGAAAGGTGAAATTAGCAGACTGAAATTTTGGGACCCAAAGGGGGAATGCAAGGTGATGGGAGACCAGGTGAAAAGAGCATTGGAGAAGGATGGGAGAATGGAGTAACTTACTTGCAATAAACAGAAGGAGACATGTATAGTACCTAACAGTGAGGACAGTGATAAGAGAGGGGGAAAATGCCTGATTCAGCACAGAGGCTTATAGCAAGAGTCAACTGAAAAGCACCAGTAGCTAAACAAAGGTCAGTATGATCAACAGATTATAGCTTTGAAAGAGTGTGAGTGGAGGCAGAATAGACTTGACAACCATTATTGAGCTTGGAAAGAATAAGGACAGAGTAAGGACGAAGAAGTGTGACATGATCAGCACCCCATAAAAGGTGAGACAGCGTTTACAGCAAACAAAGATGATGAAGAACAGAAGATGAAGGAAGCAATTTGTGTATTCCAATTTAACCAAGAGTCAAATGTGGGGTCAAGAAAAGTGGTAGGGAAGCAGCAGGGAAGAGGGATGTTATATAAGTAAAGAGAAGGCTGCAGTATGGTCTGTGAACGAGTAAACATTACTGTACAGGACTTAGAGGCAGAAAAACGTAAACCATGAGTAGCAGCCCACATGGAGGCAGCATCAATGGTGGACTGAAGCAGAGAGTGGAAACGAGGCAGGTCTGAGTCTGTAGTGTGTATAGCAAGATCATCAACATAAAGAGAGGCCAAAGCACAAAAGGGTAGAGAAGACACAATGCCATTTAGAGCAACATAAAAAAGGGTAGTACTAAGGACGCAAACCTTCGGCACAATAGGGTAGAGAAGAGACAATGCCATTTAGAGCTACCTGTATATGAAAAAGGGTAGTACTAAGGATGCAAACTTTCATGTTGGGGAATGGCACAGGAAATTTGGTCTCTTAGATGGACATGAAAGGCTCAGAGGGAAAGAAAATTTTGAAGAAAAACAGCTGTGTTACCATGCAGACCAAAGGAATGAATACAATGAAGAAAATGATAACTCTATGCAGTATTGTAGGCCTTCTCTTAAAAATAAAATAAAATAACTAAATTTAAAAAAAAAAATGGGGAAAGCCGTAGGAATTGATAGTGTGGTGAAATGCTGAAGCATTGGGAAGAGACAGAAGTAGAATGGATGTGTAAGATGTGCAGATTCACCTGGGAGGAAGGCAAGAGTCACAGAGGATTGGAAGTAAGGTATAATTATTCCCCTGTACAAAGGAAAAGGGAAGAAAAAGTGTATGGTAATCTTAAGGGCATATGTCTTCTTAGAGTAATAGGAAAAGTATAAAGTAGGAAATTCATGGACAGAGTTAGGGAAATAACTGAGGAATTAGTTGGAGAAGAACAGTGAGATTTTAGGAAGGAAGGAGGTTGTGCTGATCAGATATTCATACTTAGATCTTTAGTGGAAAAGATTCTAGAGAAGAGAAAGAAGTCGTATGTGGCCTTCATGGATTTGGAGAAAGCATATGACAGAGTGGACAGACAAGGACTGTGGAAAGTATTAAGAATATATGGAGTAAACGGGAAGTTGTTGAATGGGATGAAGAGTATATATGAGAGTGCTAAGGCTGCACTGCAAATGGATAGTGAACTGAGTGAATTTTTCTATCTGAAGGTTGAATTGAAACAGGGATGTGTCATGTCTCCATGGTTGTTCAATCTGTATAAGGATCGGATTATAAAAGAGAGGCAAGATAGGGCAGTGGATGTTGGAGTGGCCCTAATGAGGGCAGTGTTTGGAAACTCCCTGTACTGTTGTTTGCAAATGACACTGTGTTGTTTAGTGAAATTGAAGGGGACCTGCAAGGCTTGGTGGATGAGTTTGGGAGTGTGTGTATGAAACAGAATCTAAAGATGAATGTGGGGAGGAGTAAAGTTATGGTCTTCAAGGGAAATGAAGTCAGTGAATATACAGTGAGGTTGGATGAGGAAGAAACGGAAAATGTGAGTGCATTTAAGTACTTGGGTAGTAAAATGAGTAGGGATGGATGTTTAGAAGGTGAAGTGCTTGAAAGGTTACAACAAGGAAGAAAGGTTGCTGGTTCCTTGAAAGAAGTGATAAGAAACAGAGAAGTGAGCATGGAAGTGAAAAAGTTACTGCATGACAGTACAGTGCTTCCTCCAATTTTGCGAGAATATGGTCGACAAAAAACCTCGCAAAATCGAAATTCGCAAAGTTCAAACAATTAAATATATGCAATAAAGGTAAATTGGTCGACATCACCCCAAGGTAAGCACTTTTTCCCACTCTTTCTCTCGACTCTACCTCTTAATTTTATGATGATAAATGAAACAAAGATGGACTGATGTATTGTACAGTAATATTATTATGAAAACATCATAGGTAAGAAACATAAAAAAGAAAAAAATGCATATTTACACTGATGTGAAGACTGGCGTGGTGTATGGGACTGGTGGCGGGGCAAGGCTTGGGTGCGACTACTGTGGTGTAAACAAACGTGGCGGGGCGGCAGAACACCGAACTAGGAGGCACAGTACGCCCAGCAAACCATGACGTCACTACTCCGCGTGGCAAAGTAGTGCGGGAAGACTATTTTCCCACCACTCAACCTCGCAAAGTGTGTCATCGCTCGCAAAGTTCATAAATGTTAAAAAATAAATGACTTGGAACTACCTCGCAAAATTGGTGACTCGCAAAGTTGAAGGATGTACTGTATTGTGATACCAACTCTAATGTATGGAAGCGAAGCTTGGGCCCTTTTGGAAGGACAGAAGTCAAGAGTGAGAGCAGTGGAAATGAGTTATCTGAGAGGGGCATGTACAGTCACAAGGAGAGACAGACTAACAAATGAGGAAGAGAAGGAGCGTTGTGATGTAGATGTGATAGAAAACATTTGGAGAAACACACTGAAGTGGTCTGGACATAAGACTCTGACAAGGAGAGTGTATGTGAGTGAGGTGGAGGGGGGGAGAGGGAGGGGGAGACCAAGGATGAGATGGAGGGATGGAGCGGAGAGGTGTATGCGAGAGGGGGGGATGTGAGCTGGGAGCAGGGCAGTGAAATGGCGGGGGACAGGGCGACATGGAGGCGATTTGTTTGTGGCTACCCCTTACAGGATTAAGGCGTCTGGCAATAGATAGATTGATGGAAAAAAAATAACAATAATAACAACGACTGACTGGTGGAATGAAAAAGAAGAGCAGATAAAATATTCAAGCCTATGGAGAGGATCTACAGTGTTGCGTGCTTTGTGATACTCAAACTGTAAGGGGGAAAGAAGACAACGGGATTCAAGGTGCCACATGCGTTGAGTATTGACCACCCGCTCAAGCAGTTTACATAACTCATCAGTGCTATGACGATAGCGACTAGGTTTACCAGGTTTAAGAAATGGGAGGATGACTGCTGTACTGTGAGCCAATCAGTGGGGGGGGAAAAAAAAAAATTTGATCCAAAATTTATTATACAGTGCCAAGAGAAAGGACATGGCTTGTGGGGAAAGATGTTTTAACACAGTGTAATGAACACCATCAAGTCCTTCACTTATATTTTAACAGGGTTTAAGTGAAGACAACAATTCACGATGTGAGGAGGGAACGTTAAGAACTCCCTCAGCTGACAGAGTAAACCAAATCTGTACTGATTCAGAATCAGATTCAACACAATGAAATTCTGGAGAGATGAGACCCACTACTAGTAAGACAAATAATTACTCAAAGCACCTGCAACTAAGCAAGAATTAGATACAGACCGGCCACTGATAAGAAGAACCAGAGCATCGGGTGGGATATGTTTACCTGATATTCTATGTAGTCAGGACCAACGTGCCACAACAGGTGTATTGACAGAAATGGAAGAAACGTAGTCTTTCCAACTACAGTGTTTAGCTTGATGGATGGTACAACAGAAGGCAGGGGAAGCTTGGTGAAATGTGAGGAGACTACAAATCCGATCTGGGGGAGAATGTTTACAAAAAAGGCTTTTCTAGGCAGCATGTTTCACAAGGACAGCTTGAGAACAAGTAGGAGTCCACCAAAACACATGTTTCACAATACGTGGTTATGTATCATGGGGAATGGCAGTGGGAGCAGCACGTAAATCCAGGACAAGGAAGAAGGACAACACATTTTGTGGAGAAAAAAAGACGGAGGAGGAAGTGGGGGCACTGTAAGGGGAGAACATAACTCAGCAGCATGGAATTGCAAAGGGGATGGGGAGCATGGAAGAGGACAGTAAGAAGCAAGAGCAATTTGGATGGGGAAGTGATCATTAAAAAGACTGTCTTCTACTACTGGCCAATGAAAATTGAGGGAGGTGAGCAAAGAGAGAGATCCAAACAAGAGACAGAACGAGTAAAGAGGTCAAAGTGACTGGTCAATGAAAACTGAAGGAAACAAGTGAGCAAAGAGAGAGATCCAAACAAGAGACAGAACGAGTACAGAGGTCAAAGCAAATACGGGTGCCTGTGTTAAAGATTAAAAGATCTTGAGAAGAAAGAAACTGTTTTAATAAGCATCCTCTAGTGGTGATCACAGAGTCATCCCACAGGGAATGCCTAGCAACTGAAGTCACCAAAAAGAAAAAGGGATGGAGCAGAACGAAAGAATGAGGTAAAATTAGGAAAATCAAGTAGGACGGAAGGAGGGAAACAAAAAGAACTAACAGTGATTCACTGACAAAGACAAGGGTTGAAGTATGAGGGATGAGAGATGATATTGAAGGAGGTTCAAAGGGGACATCAATGCAGATATGAAGGGCAGTGTCCTATGATGGAAAGGGTCAAAGAAGAGTACTGCCAAACAGGAACTGGGGAAGCATGAGGAAAAGTTTCTTGAAATGAGATAAGAGGAGGACTGTGGGAGAAAATATGTAAACGAGGTATGTACGATGGGTACGGAAACCTTTAATAATCCACTGAAGAAGTGCAACTATTATGGAGAATCAAGTGTGGGAGGAGCACGGAGATTGTTTATGGTGTTGAAAGAGACAGTATCCAGGAGGCATAGGTAAATCAAGAACAGACGAGATTGGGGAAGGTGAAGAAGGCAGTAATCATTGAGGAGGTGGATGGCTGGAGAGAAAGTGAGACAGAAACAGAAGAGGGGGCAGGAGAAGGAGGCACAGGAAAGGTAGAAGGAATGGAAAGGGAAGGCTCAGGAGAGGTAGGAGGAATGGGAGTAGCAGGAAGTGGGGAAGGGGGGAAATGTATTTCTGCAGTGACAAAGGTAGGCAAGGAAGAAGTACAGTAAAGATAACTGATGATACTTTGAAGGTTGAGTGGGAACTGACAACAGAGCTTTATAGCATTGTTGTCTGGAGGAGAGGGGAACACTGGATATGCTGGGCGGTGGACGAAGGGGAAGAGAGACCAGGAATATGAGATGGAGAAGATATAATGGCACGTTTACGTTTCTTAGCTCAGGGGGAAGAGAAGAACAGGAGCATACTGAATGGGAAGGTGGTAGGGTAGAGGAAGCAGAACTAACAAGAGAGCGAAAAGAGGAAGAGGAATCAGGAAAGAGACAAGCACAGCAACAGAACTGGAGAGGGGTACAGAAGTAGACACTGAAAGAATTGGAAACCTGTGACATACAAACGGGTCAGGCCACGCATGCATATGAGATACCAGAGGAGTGCTCAAAGCACTGTGCTTGTCGACAGGCTTCTCTGAGGGTACGTCCTGATTTCCATTGGATATGGGGCACTTCAGCCTCAAAATTGTAAGTAAGACATTTTTAGCATGAGGCTGTAGGATGTCCCCCACAGTTCAGACAGGAATGGAAGGTCAATGTACATGTGGACGGAGAGTGTCCAGCCTATGAACTACTGAGGTAGACAGTCTGTCACTGACAGTATTTGGTTGGATGACCAAAACCCCAGCAGGAAGTGCACTGACAAGGGGAAGAAACAAATTCTTTAACAGGGAGGACTGTGCCCCTGATGATAATGAAGCATGGATAATCATGAGATTTAAATACAATCTTGGCAATGCTTGCTGGTTGTTGGCGGCATCCTCGGGGAAGGACTGTATAGCAATGAACCGAAAGAATTTAGTAGTTCTGTACAGAAAGAATAAGTCTAATGTCTTCAGAGCAGTCAGCCAAGTTTCTATTAACAAAAGACAAGAAAGAGCGAAGCCAGACAGTGCCTGTGGCTGAATTTAACTGCACCTCTGAAAAGACTGAGATCAGAGTACCTGAAAGGTCAACTAAAGATGCAACTTCTGCTTGAGCTGCATTTTGTACCCTAAGCAGACGAGAGCCATTGGGTCGTACAGAGAATGTAATACAGTAAAACCTCGATATAACAACAGAACAGAATTCACTTTTATTGGAATCGAGGAGCTACTGGACTAAATTCTTATATATCGGAAAAAGACAAGAAAGAGGGAGGGCAGACAGTGCCTGTGGCTGAATTTAACTGTGCCTCTTGAGAGACTGAGATTAGATTGCCTGAAAGGGCAACTAAAGATGCAACTTTTTCTGCTTGAGCTGTGCAATTTGTACCTTTGGGAAACGAGACCATTGGGTCGTACAGAGAATGAAATACAGTAAAACCTTGACATAACAGACTTCAATAGGCTGGTATTAAGGAGCTACTGGACTAAATTCTTATATATCGGAAAAAGTCCGATAAAGCAAGAAGCAGTCCAGACTGCCTGACCACTTCAGCTATGTTCACCACAATAAGGTAAATAAAAAATCTGTTTATCAGCGTAGAGTACAGTATTATTATATACTGTATATTATACCATTTGATTATTATAGTGAATGTATAATACAATACAGTGCTGCAATGGTAGTGAAAACAGTTTAAAAACCATTGGTGTGATCGGTAAAAGTCTGGGTTAGCAGGGGGAAGTCCAGATGTTGCTTTTATCGGAATTTTGCTTCTCTCGGAATGGCCTGGGCCCCAATTAGTCTGTTACAGTGAGGTTTTACTGTATTATTCGAGCTTATTTGTAGTAACAGTGAGAGGTAAAGCAAGTCATTTGTTTGAGAAGTGATGTTCAAATATTTAGACCAGGTCTGGGATCCAAAAACAGCAGCAGTCAAGATGGAGTGAAAGAATCAGGAAGCAGCAAGAGGATGGGACGAGGAAGCCGAAAAAACAGGACAGACAGAGGCAAATAAGGATCAAAAGTTACTACAAAAGACTAACAGGTGGATAGACATGATGTAGGGGACTGTGAGGCAGGTGCTGGCATAGTGAAGCTGGATGAAACAGGTTGAGAAACAGAAGAAAGGGCCAGAGAAGTATCAGGAAGAGAAGCTGTGGTTGCCATGAGAGAGAGAGAGAGAGAGAGAGAGAGAGAGAGGGGGGGGGGGGGGGANGGGAGGAGAGGAGGAGGGAGAGAGGGGAGAAAGGCGGGGGGGGAGGGAGAGGGGGGGGGGGGGGGAAACCAGGGGGCTGGGAAACCAGAAACAACTTCCATAATCTGCATGAAATGGAAAAGGCTCAACATGACTGCTGAAAAGAAAGGAACCTGGAGTCCAGAGGCCTGGCTAATGACCCAAGTGGGGATCAAGCTTCCAGCATGTACTCCTTACCTTACCCTAGAAGGAATAGCAACACCATGTGGGAGAGAAAAGTCTCCCAACACAATGATGGGCTACTGGCTATTGGCTGCCTACCACAAAGCAGCAGCGCCCCCGGATACAAAAGTAGCAGCTTATGAGCTGTTCTGCCACCACAGAGGTCCACACGCTGGGGTGGTGCCGATCCACCATGATCCCTACAACTTGCCAGACCAATAGCCCATGGGTACATCCTAATCCTTCCTGTTGCAACATGCTAAGGGTCACTCATGAGAATTTTGATGAATGCGGAATATTCCACTCTATTTAAAGCCAAAGACAGAATAGAGAGGACTGGAGAAAAAGGAAGATGCAACAGTAAAAGAAAAAAAGGCTTGCAAAATTAGCTGAGGCAGCAATGGGGACCTAAGAAGAGGAGAGAGGGCAGAAGAGAGTGGAGACACAAGTGCGGCATCCACCTAGCAACCAAACTTCCACAGACTGTGGAGAACATTAAGGTACGTTGCTATGGTTCCCTGCACATCCAGACCCTGCTGACGTCTCCAAAGCCCCCCCCACAACAACAATGAGCAAGGACAACCAAACTTCCACAGGCTGTGGAGATCATTAAGGTACGTTGCTATGGTTCCCCTGCATATCCAGACCCTGATGATGTCCCCCCCCCCACAACAACAATAGGCAAGGAAATTGGGTGGGGGGGGGTGAGTTTTGAGAAATAAGGTTAGGGATAGATCAAACTTGCATTTAAATAACTGTTACCTGATGGCCGAAGGATAACTTTATTATCACCTGGTAGATTTAGCCGGGTGGCTTAGTCCTGATAATGTAAGACAACAACAACCATATGAACAAGACTGATTCATAAAAATGAAACAGTTACTTTTAAAATGAGCTTTATACTCTTCTAACAGTACCCATAGAAGTAACAAACACTCAAAAGGTCAAACTTGGTATTCAGACAAAGCTGGGTAACTAAGTGACTCAAACAGGTGTGTTATTGTTTCTTTACCCAGTAGAAACAGGCACACCATCAGCTCTAGGTGCTGCTACTATGTTATTGAGTGTTTGCTGGATAAAGACAAGGAGGAGGTTCAAAAAATCTTAAAATAACATCCATTTCTTTAATTATCTGGGTCTCTTCATCCCTGATCCCATTTACAGTGATACATCTGGCCAGGTCAGAGATAAGAGATCTGACCTATTGCTCTGGCTTAGTACATCATCATCATCTGCAAAGCCTTCTTTCTCCCTCCTGGGAACTCTCTTGACAGATGGAAGCCTTGACAGAACTGTCTTCATGCTACTTTATCTTTAAATGCTTCCTTCTCTCCAATATAAAGTTAATGGACAGCAGCAACCCCCCCACAGCTCCAACTCAGGTGACAGACTGTCCATCCTCAGTCTCATGAGGGTCTGGGGATCATAAAAATACTCCCATCATGTCTCTGTCTAGGTTAAGTACAAGAAATTTAAGACACCAAGAGGGAATGCAACCCAGAGGAAGTCCGAACCAAGTGTATCAGGTCAGGTGAACAGTCGACCTTCTAGGAATGCAACCCAGAGGAATTCCGAACCAAGTGTATCAGGTCAGGTGAACAGTCAACCTTCTAGGAATGCAACCCAGAGGAATTCCGAATCAAGTGTATCAGGTCAGGTGAACAGTCAACCTTCTAGCACTGTATTCTAAAGAGGGGAGCTTCTACTGAGATAGTGTCATAAGTGATGTGTTGCTACAGGTTTTGTCACTAGTCATACAATACGGAGAAGGCTTATGACAGGGTGCCCAAGGAGGTGGTGAAGTGGGCAATGAGAATGCTTCAGACTGAAGAATGGCTGGTTAGAGTGGTGCATGAGTGAATGGAGGTATGAGTGATAAACTTTCTGTGAATGTCGGTTTGCAATAAGGGTAAATATAAGCCCCTTACTGTTTATCTAGTTGCCTGAAACTATCTCACATGACTTCAAAATTGGACTCCCACAGGGAGTTGCAAGCTGATGATGATTTGGTGATGATCACAAAAGATGAGAGGGTATTGAAGGAAAGATTTAGGAAGTATAGTAAAACCTCTGCAAGTTGGCATCCTATAAGTCAGAATTATGCATAAGTCATAATGGAACATGAAAATCGTTAATGAAAATAATTTAAAATGTTCGAAATCAGTAAAAAAAAAAAAAAAAAATCTGGAAACATTTCCCCAAAGTCGTAATATGATGTTTAACGGAAAGCCATATGTGTGGAGTTTAATCTGAAGCCATGCAAGTTTTACAAAATTAAAAGCAGTTGGTCAGTTGTGATTATGGTTAAGAAATGTTGCACAGAAGCAATCATATGCTCCCCCAGCATATCGACATCCTACCAAAAGGCCTTCCTTATGCTTGGAGTACACCCGCTGCAAGCATGGTATGTGATTTTTTTTGTTTTTCTTTCTAGTTAGGCAGGAATCTCATATTTCCTATAAGTCAGAATGGCCTCAGCCCCAATTATTCCGACTTAGAGAGGTTTTACCGTAATAAGATGGAATGGGGTGCAAGGGGGTGAGAGTAAATGTATATAAAACAAAGGCAATGAAAGCTAGGGGAGGTGGCGATACTGTTAAAGCAGTGTGTGGCCATGTGTAGTTTGCCACAAGGATCTGGGAAGCAGCTCCATTTTGTGCATTGTTTCAGGTAAATGGGTCCATATGAGATATAGCAGTATCAGAGACAGGCTGCAAAATAACACTGATTTTGAGTGTGTGGTATGTAAAGGAGAGCAGCATATAGAAGTGGAGGGATGAGAAAGAATTAATCTTACTGGAGAGTCTCTTAAGCATGTGGAGGTGTGTTGTTATTTGCAAGACATGATATGTGCTGCAAATGGGCCTGGATCTAGCTCAGAAGCATGGGCAGGGAGTGGCTGGAAGAAATTCTGGGAGTTGCTGTCCCTTCCGACATTGAGAAGGCTCTCACACTGAACTAAGAGGTTCTTGTATGCAACATGTGTTAGGAGTAAAATACTGTACAGCAGTAAGGGAGGAAGATATCTGTAGTCTCAAACATACAGAGATGAGAATGAATACATGGATGTGAAGTGTGTCCTTGAATGACAAGACTGAGGGGCTTGGGATTGCATATGGTGAGTTGAAAGGAGGGATGGGACTTCAATGTATTAATGTTGTGACAAGATGGGGTAGACTAAGATGGTCTGGGCATTTGTGTGTGTGTGTGTGTGTGTGTGGAGGGGGGGGGATGACAACTGGATGCAGAGAGTGAGGTGTGGGTGTTGAGGCAAAGTTGAGTGATGCAGACTATTGAGAGACAGAGAGAGAGAGAGAGAGAGAGAGAGAGACTTGAGATGAGTTTATGATGTGATGTCAGGGATAAGGGCCTGAAAAGAAAGGCTGCTAGATATTGAGCAGCTTGAAAAGCTGCCATCAGGTAACCAAAGCCAATGCATGCAAGCATGTTTGAATTTTTACAAATGAAGTGAATGAAGTCAAGCATGAAATTCACCAATGAGAGATTTAAAGTCTAGGTTAAATCTCTCAAATTATATGTCTTCTTGCACATCTTAAGATTTTCCTAACACTGCCCAACAACTGCTGGGAGGTAATTACATAGTTTTGACACTTGGTTAGTTTCCAGCCCATAGAAAAACAATGAGCCACATAAAAATCAACCTACTATAGGAGTTCCTTCAAAGGAACTTTGATACCATTTCAAATGACTAACTGAAGCCTCCTTGAAAGATTTCCCAACTTTGGCAATTCATTCCATAATATAATGCATCACTAACAGAAAGAACAACCGCTGGAAATATAAATGCACCTTTCAACAATAGAGCCCTGATGGCAAGTAATACATCATCATGTTTGCTAGCTGTACCAATCTTCAAATCCTATTACAGTAATTCAAAATTCTTGTTAACAAAGCATAATCAGATGATGATGGAGGTGACAGGTGATGCTTCTGCCGTCTATCTTTATTAACATCTCATCATCCAATATACAGTATAAGTCCTGTAATCCGAATGGCAGGAGACTGAGGGTCTTTCGAACTATTGGGAGGGACCTTTGAAAACATTAGACATATGTACACTCATGATCACTAATATCTGCCCAGGGGTGCCCCCTTCATACCCCTGTATACTCAGGAAAGAGGGGGGGGACGAAATGAGCTCCATCCACCACTACCCCACCTCCCTACCCTCCCCCATACACCTACCCAACCCCCCACCCCACCCGTCATTCTTAACTGGCAATTACAACTCAAGCTGACTTCATACTTAACACTCTTGATCCCACTACTAATACAAACATGGAACACTAGGATATGTTAAAAATAAATAATATAACTATCAACACGCTGCAGCAAGAAATTAACCCCTCCTTGGCCAAGAGTCCGTAATTTTCCATGCACCCCAGGCCGACAGGGGGGCCAATTTCTGAAGTTTCAAAAACTTATTTCTTTTCCTTGCCATATTGAAGAGAAAGTTCAGATGCACCTAACAGTGCAAATTCCAGCTTCCTAGACCCATTCTGTGGCTTGCAATGGAGTGCGAAATTGCACATATATCGGCAACTGATATCTGCTGCCCAGAGGTGCTGTTGCAGTGCAACTTCATAGTTTTTTTCTTTCTTTTTTTTAACCCCCACAACAATGCGAATGGTGCTGAAATTTTGCGCATATATGAGATATGATGATATCAAATTATTTCAATACATGTTAGGAATGGCTGGGAAAAAAATTATGAATATTATTTCACCTTTTTGATATAAAATATATTTATGGTCGTTTTGAGCTATTTTTTTAAGTTATCGTTGAGCCCATGTTTGGAAAAGGGAGTGAAAGGGTTGAATTTTCAGTCTAGATGAGAAAATTGCTCATCTTCAGAGGCTAGGCTCTCACACGGGAGATGAAAGTGGAGGGTCAGATCCGATTAGCAATACGGAGGTTGAGTTGCAACTTTCAGCTCCCACACAACGTGCATGGCTAAAAACAGAATCGCAATGCAGTTTCAAAACTACGAATAAGTCTAATTATTACGAATACAGAGACAAACAGAAATAAATACGTTTACTATCTATCTATTGCCAGACGCCTTGATCCCGAACGGGGTGGCCACAAACAAACTGCCTCCATGTCACTCTGTCCCCTGCCATTTCACTACCACGCTCCCAACTCACACACCCCTCTCTCATATACCTCTTCACTCCATCCCTCCATCTCATCCACGGCCTCCCCCTCCCTCTCGCCCCCTCCACCTCACTCACATACACTCTCCTCGTCAATCTTTCACTCTCCATCCTCTCCACATGCCCAAACCACCTTAACGTGTTTCTCCTAACGCTTCCCATCACGTCCTCAACCACACCACAATGCTCCTTCACTTCCTCATTTGTTAGTCTGTCTCTCCATGTGACTCCACATGCTCCTCTCAAATAACTCATTTCCACTGCTCTCACTCTTGACTTCTGTCCTTCCAACAGGGTCCAAGCTTCACTTCCATACATTAGAGTTGGTATCACAATACAGTACTGTCATGTAGCAACTTTTTCACTTCCATGTTCATTTCCCTGTTTCTTATCACTGCTTTCAAGGAACCAGCAACCTTTCTTCCCTGCTGCACCCTTTCAAGCACTTCACCCTCTAAACTTCCATCCTTACTCATCACACTACTCAAATACTTAAACGCACTCACATTCTCCATATCCTCCCCATCTAACCTCACTGAACATTCATTGACTTCACTTCTCTCGAAGACCATCACTTTACTCTTCCCTACATTCACCTTTAGATTCCATTTCTTACACACTCTCCCAAACTCATCTACCAAGCCTTGTAGCTCCCCTTCATCTTCACTTAAGAACACAGTATTATCTGCAAACAACAGTACAGGGAGTTTCCAAACTCTTCCCTGTCTCACTAGGGCCCCTCCAACATCCACTTCCCTACCTTGTATCTCTTTTATAACCCCATCCATATACAGGTTGAACAACCATGGAGACATGACACATCCTTGTTCCAATCCAACCTTCAAATGGAAAAATTCACTCAATTCCCCATCCACATGCACCGCAGCCTTAGCACCGTCATACATATTCTTCAAAGCCTTCAACAACTTCCCATCTACTCCATATATTCTTAATACTTTCCACAATCCTTGTCTATCCACCCCGTCATATGCTTTCTTCAAATCCATGAAGGCTGCATACAACTTCTTTCCCTTCTCGAGAAGTGGTTTATTCTTTTTATAATAAATGTTAAATGTCGTCAAATAGTTGGTATTAACGGAAAAAAATATAAATACAGTATATTGAAACGTGAATCAGGTGACGTATGATGTTTCACTTCATCGCGTAACATAAGGCTACATATGAGACATTGGCATTTATATAAATGCCTAATAACCTCAAGTGAACGATCGACATACTCTAAAATTATACGAATAACCTTCATATTACGTCTACCCTCTCAGCTAATCAATCAATCTCAACCTACTCCATATAAAAATTACAATGAAAATTACTGAAGACAGCTATGGGAGATGCCAGATTATAATTCAAAGTCGACTACAGCACGGTAGAAGCAAGTTGATTATTGACAAGTGCAAATTGTAAGTAATATCCAAAGCTACGCTATTCATTGAACATAGGCCTCGATAGTTCCCCATGATATTAGTTATCTATCTATCTATCTATCTATTGCCAGACGCCATAATCCTGTAAGGGGTGGCCATTTGACTTTGAGTTATTCCTTTTACAGGGAGGGGCACTAACCCTCCACCAACCCACTTACTGACACGTAGGGAGCACGTATGGTTTGGTTATATGGTTACCACCCAGCGTTGTAAATGGTTTCTTGGCTTACAGGAAACCATTTGGTTTGTCACTCAATGTAAAGCCACCTGAAAAGGAAAGAAAAGCAACAAGAAGTGACAGGAAAGATGGGAGAAATAGGAAGAGAGGAGGGCAGGCACAGAAAAAGAATGATAAAGGCTAAGGAAGAAGTAGGCAGCACTACATCAAGTGCGTGGATGATGGTCGCCACCATCTACCACTTTATAGTATTAATCAGTTAATATTAAGTGTATTTATAAAATGACGGAATCGTCCATGTTTTGATGGGGAATTGTCTGATGGTGAATTGACTTCATGGGGAATTTTCCCGGAACCAGTCCATGTCCCCCCCCCACAGTTTTGCTGTACGTCAGGATATTTTCGCTGCTCTACACCTTTTTGTACTGTTTAGACATGCCTCCCATGCGCCTTGCATCATCTCCAGCATCTGGGTAGCCCGCTGCAAAGAAGCAGCAGCACTGTACTCCAACTCTGGAGAGTTTATTGGAAATTATACGACGCCACGAGGAGGGACAGGGAGTCTCGGAGATTGGGCATGCTTTAGGCCTTGCAGCTTCCACCACTGGGACTGTGACCAAGAAATGTGAGATGTACAAGAAGATGGTCACCTCATTCTCTACATCTACAGGTATTACTTACTTCTGCACGTATTACTTACTTCAAAATAGGAGGGGTAAAGTTCAGGTGGGGGGTCCGAGGGGGTCCTGGAACATATCCACCCATTTCTATGTATGCAGGTATTTCAGTGGGGAAAATCGTTCCGATATTCGAAATTTCGGATTACAAAAGTTTTTTGGGTCCCTATCCCTTTCGTATATTGAGGACTCACTGTATATGAAGCATGAAATAAATGAAATGGAATAAGAAAATCTGGATTTACCGGTGAGTATGAAAAATGTTCACTGGTTCGCAGCATAATGAACATCCCAACTGGACATTAACCTCACCTTTTTCAAACCCTAAACACACCATTAAGGTATATGAAGCTTGATATAAATGGAATGGAATAAGAAAATCAGGATTTACAGGTGAATATGAAAAATATTTACCAGTTTTCTGGATACTTACAACCTGTCCATGGCTGTCACAAGGATAACCTGCCTCTAAGACTCTGACAGTGCTGAAAGTCCTCTTGAAGCACTGTACTTACACCTTGGCACTCTGAATTCTAATTTCTTAACACTGTGCATTCTTTTCTCACTTGCGCTGCATTTAATATCTCCAGTGTTGTGCATAGTCCTTGGCACTGTGATTTCGCATTTCTGCACTTTGTTTTTTTTACACTGCACAACACTGTAAATTCCCGTATGGTCTAGTGGCGAGTTTTTGCTGTTTATTTGCTGTCAGAGTCCCCCAGTAGGTAGTGGAGGCGGCTGAGGGGTGCGTCGCTGGGCCGTGGTGATGGACTACCTACTGCAGAGGACTCTGAAGACAGTCGCAAACTCACGCCCAGTGGTGACTTCACCATGGCAGATGTGCTGGGCTGTGGCTCGGAGCTGGAAGGCCTGTCTTGGGGAGGCAGTGGTGTGGAGCCAGGGCTGGGCACTGCAGGAGTCACGGGCCTGAAAAAACTGTCGATGGTTGATTGATGCAAGGAACGACAATTCTGACGATTGATGATGCGCTGCCCGAAAGCACACACTTCCTCCACAAGTCCCAGGGGCCCCATCTCCAAAGTCTGCTGGCCTCGCGTGTCCCATCCCTCCCTGCACTCGTCTTCGTCCTCGAATACAACCATCACCTCATCCAGGAACTTCCGGCGATACAGCCTCTTCGTTGCCACGATCACTCCTTGGTCCATTGGCTGGATGAGAGCAGTCGAATTAAGTGGCAAAATGATGCACCTAATGCGGCCATTCTCAGCCACCAACTCCTTGTGGGACGGATGCGAAGGTGCATTGTCCAGAAGAAGGAGAGCCTTTACCTGGTCACATGGGATTCCCAGAGTCTTCGTCTGATGATTGATGACCTCCTTGATGAAGTGCTGGTGAAACCAGTCTTTGCAGATCTTGGTTGTGAACCAAGCCTTCAGAGAGTGGTACCAAACGACAGGAAGGACATCCATCACCCCACAAAGGCACCGAGGCTGCTTTGCGCGTCCAACAATAATGGGCTTGAGCAGGTGCATGCCATTAGCATTGGTACAACACAAAACAGAGATCCGTTGCATGGAGAGCTTGTGACCAGGTACACGCTTCTCCCTCTCCTCAGCTACAGCGTTCGTAGGCAGCGAGCGATAGAATAGGCCAGTTTTGTTAGCATTATAGACTTGGCCAAGAGTGAGGCCCTCCCTATCGATCAAGCCCTTCACTTTCTGCCGGAACTAGTCTACTCCCTCGTCGCTGGCGTCCAGAGCTTCGCCATGGGCCTTACTTGAACATGAAGAGCCAACCCTTGGATGCTCTGGGGTGTTGTGTAACCTTGCGAACTTCTCAGCAGCAGCTTTCAGCTGCGTACCACGCACCGTCACACCAGCAGCATGTTGTTGTCGATACCAAATCAGCATAGAGTGGTTGACTTCTGCAAACCTGGGATGGTACATAATCTTCCGCTGCATGTTCCATTTGGACTTCGAAGCGAAGTCAGCTGTGTACTGGGTGAGTTTGTCTCGGGCCTTTTGATGTCAAACAAGGTAGAGTGGGCCAGGTAGAATTCACGCAGGATGCGGGACATCGGCCATCCCTCGTCCGTCCTCTTCAATATCTCCCGCTTCTTCTCCAGAGTCAACACCACTCGTTTCTTCTTCTTGGGCAGCGGGGTCATCATCACCCACACGAGGAAGAGGCAGCAGGGCCTGCAGCAGGTAGGGCACCACCACAAAAGCAAGCACGTGGGCGGCCATGATGAGGAGCATGCCCTCATGACGATGACTGGGTGGGAAGTGGGGAGGAGGCAGGGGCGCTGTAGCAGATGTCGGATGATTTACGTTGTCCGGGTCTTGGGCGTCTGGGTCTTACAGGGATTACTAAATACAATATATATATATATATATA
>JAGKTI010007118.1:0-38080 GCA_018397915.1 Birgus latro
TGAAGAGGAAGCCATAATACAGTACAGGTAGACCACATGAGAACAATAGCTGAATGAAGGGAAAGGCAAAAAAAGTGACCACGGCTGCAATCACTACCAGAGCACTATACGGTCTCACAGCTGGTGGGAACTGTCCAAACAATATGGCGGACAACAGCCGACAATCGTCTTGCTCACCGGAACCCCATACTGTATATTGACGCGAAAGGTGAGTTTTTGATCGTGAGACATAAGTTCTTGGAAATTTTGGGCGTTCCTGTGAAAGGTACTCGTAAATTCACGAACCCAAACTGGGCGAAACATAAGGGCTCACTGTAATCCAAGGGTGTGTTCCAAAATATCATAACTTTACTATATATTTGGTGTAAATTGGGGGAAGTGACAGCTTTAAGTGGCAATAAAGCCTGCCCTTGTTTTATAATGAGGATGCATTTGGGAGGGGGGGAGGGGACTTAGCATGGCAATTTAACAATTTAACATGTATCGAGTCATTTACAACACAGATTGCAATGGGGATATGTTTTTGGCTAAAAGTCACCCACCCAATGAAGTCTAAAAACAAACATCCAACTCACCTAAAGTGTTTGCTATTTCCACTTCACTGCACTTCACTTCCTGTTTTCTACCAAAATAAGTCTAAAAACAAGCTTCCAACTCACCTAAACAGGTAGTTACTTCACTTAACTCCAACACCACACTATTGTTCTATCACTAACTAATACACACAACTGTGACATGAATGGAGGACACCCGATTACTGGTGTCCTCCATTCATAAAAAATCTGTAACAGTTAGACTTAAACAGCTGGGAAACAACTATGGGGAAGCAAGTTCCAAAGAGATGCAGTACGGGAAATAAAAGAATTCTGATAGGCAGAAGTTCTGACATTCCAGTAAGGAGAGCTACTAGATGCCCATGTGATGCAGGGGAAAGGCATGGAGAGGTGGCACAATGGATGCAACTTCATTTGAGCATTTGCCATAAAAGTACAGTATCTGTAAAGCAATGCAAGGGAGGCAACATTCCTTCTTACTTGTAGTGGAGGTAGTTTATTTGTAATAACAGGGTTATCAATAATTCTAACAGCTTTGTTCTGAATTTTGTCTAACTGTTTTAGTGCAACCTTTCCACATCCATTCCACAAGGATGAGGAATATTCAAGCTGAGAGTGCACAAGACTCATAAATTATATCTAACTGCTCGTCAGTGAAGAAGTTATGGACTAGGTACAATAATCCAAGTTTCTTTGAGGCAGTTTTAGCAAGTGATCTGACATGAGAGATCCAGCTGAGGGCATTGTTAAGTGAAACATCGAGCTTTCAATACTTTTAGAGATACAGAAGGAATATTAGTAGCACTGACGGTAATATAGGAATCTGGCAATATCTGTCTGTTAGTAAATTGTATATACAGTACCTGTATTTGGTTTTACTGGAATTAAATGAGACAAGGTTATTTTGTCCCCATTCAGTGATCTTAGATAAGTCTTGATTTATGGAGATGGTTGTACTGAGTTGTGATTTAAAGATATTAAACTTTGAAAATGGGTGTTTAAGTGTGAATGAACTGTGGAGTGTTGAGTCATTTGCATACGAATGGATGGGATTACGGGTGGCAGATAAGAGATCATTAATATGAATCAGGAATAGGGTTGGAGTCAGAACTGGTCCTTGTGGCATGCTGGCATTAACTGGGTGGGAATTGGAATACACATCATCTACAGTACTTTTATCTTTCTGATGCTGAGGTATGAGGAAATCAGAGGAACAAAAGACGTAAGTCCATAGCAAGGGAGTTTGGATAGTAGGTAATGGTGTCATACAGTACTCTATCAAAAGCCTAAGAAATATCAAGGGCTACTGCATGAGTTTCTCCATATTGGTCAGTTGATTCCTGGATGGTATGAGTAAGGAGATTGAGTAAATAAGTGGTGGATCTTTTGTGTGGAAAACCATGCTGTTTGTCACTAATTACATTGTTGGATTTAACATGCTTAACTACAGTAATCCCTCATTGATCCAGACGTGCAGTATCCAGACCTGTTTATTATCCGGATACTGGGCCTTTGCTCTATTAAACCATTACCTGAATTTACTTGCTATTATCCGGATGTAAAAGTCCCTGAGAACTTCAGCCGGCCAGCCGACATGTTCAAACATTCGGTATCGTGGCCGTTGGGCTTGAGCCGTGAGCGGAAAATAAGCCGTAACCCACAACCAGAGCTAAAATGTCCATCCGCCCTTGTATTGAATGGTCAAAGTTGTGCATTGGTCCGATCACTTCCAACGAACCTCCAGCACCCAAGTAATACAACTGTAACCCACAAGCGGTGTCACAACGTCTGTACGCATCCTCACCAAATGTCCAAAGCCATGCAGCCATTGGGCTAAGTCTTTTCCAACTGCCACCACACGTCAAACACAGACCACAAGCCACAAGCACGTGTTCGGTGACAGCAGCCATCTGCCTCTCTAACGAACGTCCAAAGTCGCCTGGTCATCGGGAGTTAGGTTTCCAAATGGCCACCAAGCGTCTAACAGACCACAAGCCATGAGCAAATGTACAGTAAGAGCCCCTGTCTGCCTCGTAGCAGAAGGGTGAAAATCCTGCCCACAGCATCGCTTCTCCCCCCATCCTGTCCCTCCTCCATACCCTCCCAGCTCCTCCCCTCCCTCATTCCTTTGCGCTGATAGCACTGATTTGTGAGTTTTTAATTTTCTTTGTGATTTATTCGAATACTATTGGTCATACTGAAATTCTGAAGTGACTACGAGAAAACTCATGAAATTCCGCATCTATACATGTGGTTTATCTCTTGGAAGGTGCTAGCAAAATTTAGCATTAGGATGCTGGGATGTTATATGAAATTAAGTTTTACTCTAGAACACTATTTAATATTCTCACTGCACTTCTGTACTTTTATTCATCAGTTCTCTGTGTTTTTATTAGCTTATCATTTAGTATAAAAACCAACAAAGATGATGGTACACCATCAATTCCAATTTAACCAATTTCCAGTGGCATATTTGGCCGTGAAATTTTTTTGTGGCAGGGGAGCAGCTATCACTGGTGTCAGATAACTGATTTTTCAGCTGTCCTGAGGCTTTTTGTGGATGTTTGTTGTTTATGCATTGTCTCCTTGGTGTTTAGAATTAATATGGATAATCCTATGTGTGTTTTGATGTCTATATATGGCACTGACCTGAAACCAATCCCAAAATTAAGAGGGGTACTGCATATACAATAGTGTATTGGTAGGGTGTTACTTGGTTTTCATTTTTTTTTTAAATGGTTTTCTTGGTGTTTACCACCACTTGTATATTCCTGTGTGTGTTTTGACATCTAAATTTGGCAGACTGACCTGAAAACAGTACCAAAATTAGGAGTACTATATATAATGTAGTGTATAGGTAGGGTGTTTTTTGGTTTTCCATGCTTTTTCTGCATGGTTTTCTTGGTGTTAAAAATTATTTTTGATATTCCTACGTGTGTTTTGATTTCTACATATGCTTGAATGACCAGAAAACAATGCCAAAGTAAGCAGAGGTACTGCACAAATAGGTTAGGTATAGGTTGGAGGTTGGGTACAGTATAGGTAGGGTCTGGGTACAGAAGGGGGGATATTGTTCATTATCCGGACATTGCCACTACCCGGACGTGCCTTTGGCTCTATTACGTCGAATAATTGGGGTACTACTGTATGTACTTATTAATTACAATCTCATATACTTTATCAAGAGAAAAAGTGGTAGCTATTGTTCTATAATCAGAGGGATTAGAGGAACTTCCTTTCTTCAGAATTGGGTGGATCTTGGCTTCTTTCCAAGAATTTGGGAATGAGGAAGTACAGTATGTATGCATTGTCTGAAGAATTTAAGTAGACCAGAGGCAAGTTCTGAGGAGCTCTTTTTTAAAACAGTTGGAGGAATTCCATCTGGACCTGAAGCTTTGTTGGTTGGTAAGCTGTCTACGATGGATTTTACATATCTAGTCCGTATTTTAAGTACAGCAATTTCGGGAGAGTCACGTTCTAGTACAAAGACGTTCCGGCTGACTTCCTGTAAGGAAGAATATTCTGGCAAATAAACTGGCAACGATATTCACTTTACCACACAGGTCACTTGTAATGGTACCATGTGAGGAATTTAGTGGGGGAACAGGCGACGATTTGTTAAAGTTATTAGTGTATTGAAAGAATTGAGAGCTGATCAGAATATTCTATTGTTGTTAGGATTGTTTAACCCCTAAACCACGGGTCGTCACTTTCGTGATGGTCGGGTGCAATGGATCATACCGCAGGGCGTCACTTTTATGACTCTGTTTTTTTGAATTCGCTCGGGCTTTCAGGTGGTGACTTGTATCATCTATCAGCACTGCCAATGTCCAACAATAGCCAGAGCTGCTAATGTCATCAGTACTCTCATCCACTGTTGACAATTTAGCCATTTTCCCCAATTCTAGACTCACCTCCCTACCTCCCCTCCATTACCCTCTCATGTCATCTGCTCAGTCGCTCTGTGCTAAGTAAATCTTCCCCAGATTTTTCCACTGTTTTCATCCATTGAAATGAGCCCTATGCCCTATTCTTATACAAAATAATATACATATATAAAAAATAAGGCAACTGACAGTGCCATACACCTGGAATTGGCTAATTATCACTTGGCAACATCCAACCTGCACTCGTTCGCTAATTTACCCCGGTTTTTTTCCCATGAAATATGCCATATGAGCTACTCTTGTAATATAAATATATATAAGAAAGGAAGGGAGAAGCCTGAGTAATATTTATATTCACCTGGAACTACCTAATTTATTATGTATTGTCTAGATTTCCTACGACTTATTCCTTAGCATATACATTAGCAGCTGACATTTTCAACTCTTGGCTACCGAGATACGTATTGTACACTCAGTTCGCTCTCATCCTTCACGGTGAAATCACGTCACAGTCGCGCCCCTCCATTTCTGCCACTTTTGCGCCCATTATAAAAGGCCCTGTGACCTCTACCCCTACTAAACATTGTGTGGGAAGCAGTAAAGGACTGTAAAGTGTAAAAGTACTAGAAATAATAAAGTGTGAGTGTGTATATGAGTAAGAAATGACAGAATACCAGCAGCAAATTAGCACGAGTGGGAGGCTTGTACACGCTCGTATTTTACACTGCTTTCACAGTATTTTTTTTTTTGGAGTATGGATTCCAAACTACTTGGAAATCATTGAATAATGTTTCTAGTGTTAATATCTGGCAGTGGTATTCATATTATGGAAAGTGTAAAGTGGAGACTTAGTTACCCAAACTTCAGAAGTCTCCACAAGTCCTACGGCAGTCAACGAGTACTAAAAAAACATCCCAAGAAAAAGCTGAAGGTATGTGCCATATGCATATATAATTATAATATTCTAGGACTAATTACTGATTTTTGGAAAATATTTTAAAAAAGTCAGTCGGAGAGCGAATATCCCCGCGGGATGGGCATGGCGCGCCTCCGACAACCCCGCAGTTTAAGGGTTAATAATTTAGTTGCTTGGTTGTGAAGAAAGTTTGATTTAGTGACATTTATTATTGCTTTTGCATGGTTTCTAGCAATTTTAAATTGACAGCAATTCAAATGTTTTTTATTTTAAGCAAGAGTTATATGCTAATGACTTTTGGGCCACTGCTGTGCCACAATTGCTATCAAACCATTTTGGGGGGGGGCCGATCTTTTAAAGACATGTTGACTTGGGTATGAACAATTCCATATGAGTTATTAATGTGGGACTGGGTATATTTGATATCACTAGAGAAAAAAGACTGCCATGGAATGTCAGCAAGATAATTTCTAAATCCATCCCAGTTTCCCCTATCAAAATACCACTGGGTCACCCTGACAGGTTTGAAACGGGGAGGTTTGGGGGAACCGACTACTGAGGCTTTGATGAGATTGTTGTCAGAGGATCCCAACGGTGACAGTACTTTATCCTGTATTGATCTGGATTATTTGTCGGGAACAGATCCAAGAGATAGGTGTTATGGCCAGGATTATCTGGTATTCTGGATGGCTGCTTTACCATCTCGGTGAGATTAAACGATTTTGCAAACAGCTCGCATTCTAGACCAGTATCGTAAATCCTGGCAGAATGCTGTAATTATTCTACATTATGTACATTAAAATCACCCAAAATGGTAATTTCAGTGCTAAGGGTGAGGTTAAGGTGTGGATATGGGGTCAAATACACTGGGGGTCTGAAGAAGCATTGGGTGAGTGATAGACTACAAAGATATATTTGGTAATATTCAGATAATTTAGTTTATACAATGAATAATTAAAATTTGTTGAAGTGATGTTCAAAACAGTGTCAACAGCAAATTCAGATCTGAATATAACAGCAGGTGCCACCCATGTTTTGGAAGTTTGTGAGGACATGGTAACCAGGAAAACAAAATGTGGATATTACAGTAGTGGGAAAGATGTGGGGTTTGTGAGGAACAGAGTTAGAGGGGATACTGATTAGAGGAAAAACTTAATGGAATTCAAAGTGGTACTAATGAATGAAATATGCTACCTTGCAATGTAGTTGCTGTCCCTTCCACTGAGTTTCAAGTACAGACTTGACAGGCATACAGCAAGTAATGGCTTAAGAGAGACTTTAAAAACTGGAGTGGTTAGATTTATGCAAAGTGTGTTTTTCAGATGGAGGGATGGAGTGGAGAGGTATATGAGAGAGAGGGGTGTGAGTTGGGAGTGTGGTAGTGAAATGGCAGGGGACAGAGTGACATGGAGGCGATTTGTTTGTGGCCACCCCGTTCGGGTTGAGGCGTCTGGCAATAGATAGATAGATAGATAGTGTTTTTCATGCTTATAACTCCTCACTCATGTACCACATGCATGTCTCAACTTAAATCCAGGTAACATCCTCTTTACTTTGCTCTTGCTCCTACCCAATGATTTTACTGAACTTAGAAAAAGACTCTCATACTGAAGTGGTTTATCAAGGCTATCTAACCCTACCAATTGAAAAAGTCCCTTCTAAGCTGAATAAAATCATCAAGATATGACATGATTTTATTGAACTTAGAAAAAGAATCTCATACTGAAGTGGTTTATCGAGGCTAAACTAACCCTACCAATTCAAAAAGTCCCTTCTAAGCTGAATAAAATCATCAAGATATGACAAGAAGTAAACATGAAGTAAATGAAAACTGCATTCCTGGTCTAAAAGTGTTAAAAGTGCTTTTTTTAAAGCACAATTATCCTGCACTCTTCCAAGACTAACTCCTTTAATCTTGTGATGTAATTTATTTTTATTCTTACTATCTCCAGATGATTCTATACTGTCTGGGCAGACCTCTTGTACTGAAGGGATAAATGAAGGCTATATCTAACCTCACCTGTCTGAACAGTCTCTCACATGCTGAGCCAAACTGTGAGAAAGTAGCAAGAATCAAATATTATAAATACGTCATTACAGCACGAAGGTTAAGTGAGATCCTGATTTCCCTTACCCTAACCTAATATAGACTACAGGATACATGTTTACTTACCTGCAGAAGCTCCTTGAAGTATGGACTGCAAGCAGAAAGGACAACCTTGTGTGCCTTGAGCTGCCGGCCATCACATGCCAGCGTCACATCCACAAAGTGCTCACCCTCCCGCAGTGTCTCAAACTCCGCCGTGATGTTGGTGCGGTAGTTGTTCCACCGCAGGCAGAAGTGTTGCTCCACCATCTGGCCGAATATTATGGAGAGTCAGTACTGTACAGGCTCTAGTGACACGTGCTACATAATATGATCCACCTTATGTGATCATCACCATTATCATCCTGACTTCTTTTCTTCCTAAGGATGGGGTGAGGTCAAGTCAAGAAAACAAGAAAAGAGAAAGCATTAAAGAGGGAGAACTATCTACAGCATGTCCAGTGAAATAAACCAGACTCTACCTTACACAACATTCAAATCTCTGGAATTCTGGTTCCATTTCATAGAATGGAAGATGTGTTAGCAGCATAATGTTGTACAGTAATGAGACCTGGGTAGTAAAGGGAGAGAATATTAAGTAGCTCAAAAATGTACTGAAAGGATTATTAGATGAATGTGTAGTGCATTCTTGAAGAAAAGGGCAGGGAAGTTTCATTGCAACTGAAAAGTTAAGAGGAAAGATTGGTCTGGAATGTATGAGTGTTATGATCAGGAGGAGTAGACTGAGGTGGCTGAGGCACAGTTGAGAGGATGGAAGAGGACAACTGGTGTGGAGGTGAGAAGTGTGAACATCTGAGGGTTGGGTTGTGAGTTGTGAGAGGCAGATCATAGAAGACCTTATCCTCAGGGATAAGGAACTGATTAAGGAGACTGCCAGAGATCATGCAGCATGAAGAGCTGCCATTAGGTGATCAAGGCCAATGCAGGAAAGCATGCTGGACGTCATGTCATCTTTTTTTTTTTTTTTAAATCCAAGGAAGAAGGAACCAAAGGCCATGGGCCTGCATACTGTTCCTTCAAAGAAAAAACAAAAACAATACAACAGAGAGCCAAATTCAAGATCTATTCATTTCAAGATGCCTGGACACACTGCGTTTGAAAGACTGGAGATCAAAGGAAGTAGGGAATACAGACAGAGGAAGACAGTTCCAGAGTTGACCAGTTGCATAAATGAAGGACTGGGAGTAACGGTTAACTCTTGCATTAGAGAATTGGACAGTAAAGGGATGAGAGTTTCTTGCTACACGGTTACTACGTGCCCGTCGTAGAGGTGGAGGGATGCAAACAGACAGTTCAGAGGAACAGTGACCGTTGAAGTAGCGATAGAAGAGAGATAAAGATGCAACAGTGCGGCGAACAGACAAAGGTTGAAGGGAATCAGTAAGAGGAGAAGAGTTCAAGAGATGAAAAGCCTTTGACTCCACCCTATTGAGAAGAGCTGTATGTGGAGAGCCTCCCCACACATGAGAGTTGTACTCCATACACGGGCGAATAAAACCCGTGTGCAAGGTCAACAACTGTGCAGGGGTAAAGAAAGTTCGGAGTCGGCTTAGCACACATAATCTCTTGGAAGCAGATTTCACAAGAGATGTAATATGTTCTTTCCAAGATAAATCCTGAGAGAATGAAACCCCAAGCATGTTCAAGGATGATGCAGGACTGAGCTGGACATTATTAAACATTAGTGGGTAATCCTGAGGAAGATTTTGTCGGGTTGATAAGTGTAAGAACTGAGTCTTTGATGCATTAAAAATAACAAGATTATTTTTACCCCAATCAGAGATACGAGCCAAGTCAGACATTAGGTGGGACATAGCCTCATCCCTTGTTTGTTGAAGTGACTGCTGAGATGGACATTGCGTGAACCGAATGGAAAGGTGAAGGGTGGAATCATCAGCATATGAGTGGATAGGGTTAGATGTACAGCTTAGAAGGTCATTGATGAATAAAAGGAAGAGAGTTGGTGATAGGACAGAGCCCTGAGGAACACCATTGCTGATAGGTCTAGGAGAAGAACGATGGCCGTCTACAACAGCGGCTATAGAACGACAAGAAAGGAAGCTAGAGATGAAGGCACAGATAGAAGGATAGAAACCGTAGGAGGGCAGTTTGGAAATTAAAGATTTATGCCAGACTTGATCAAAAGCCTTTGAGATGTCAAGTGCAATGGCAAAGTTTTCACCAAAGTCCCGAAAGAAGGATGACCAGGAGTCTGAAAGGTAGGTGAGATCGCCAGTAGAGTGTCCCTGATGGAACCCATACTGATGATCAGAATGAAGGTTGTGACAGGAAAGATGCTTTAAGATTTTTCTTAAGAACTGACTCGAAAACTTTTGAGACACAGGATGTTAAAGCAATTGGACGATAGTTAGTGGGTTGGGAATGGTCATCCTTCTTTGGGACTGGCTGAATGAGAGCAAACTTCCAGCAAGAAGGAAAGGTACAAGTTGACAGACAAAGGCAAAAGAGTTTACCTATGCAGGGTGATGGCAGAAAATACATCAGCTGAAGAAATTTTAATGTCAGTCATGAGGAAGTCAGAGGGGGGAAGTGAGGGAGGAACAGCACCGGAATTGTCTAAGGTGGAATTGGAGGAGAAAGTCTGAGTGAAGAGATCTGCTTTATCAGTAGAAGAAATAGCTACAGAGCCATCAGAGTAGAAAAGAGGAGGGAAAAATGATGAGGTACAGTCGTTATAAAGGTTTTTGGCAAGGTGCCAAAAGGAACGAGAAGAATTTGAGTTGGAGAGTTGGGAACATTTAGCACGGCTGAAATTATTTTTAGCAGAGCGAAGAACAGACTTAGCACGATTCTGGGCAGAAATATAAAAAAGATGTGATTCAGGGGTGAGTTGGATATGGTACCTTTTATAGGCCCTCTCCTTGTTGCAGACAGCATTAGAACAAGCGTGATTAAACCAAGGCTTTCTTGCAATTGTCAGAGGATATGAGAAAGGAATGTATGCTTCCATGCCCAAGAGAATAACCTCCGTAATGCGCAAGGCACACTTAGATGGCTCCCGGCCACGGAAGCAATAATCATTCCAAGGAAAATCAAAGAAGTACTGCCTGAGGGCCTCCCAGTCTGCAGCTCCAAAGTGCCACAGACGGCGTTTCTTTGGAGGGTCCACAGGCTGCACCGGAGCGATAGGACAGGTTAAAGTAATAAGGTTATGATCGGAGGAGCCCAACAGAGAGTAAAGATTAACAATGTAAGCCTCAACATTATTTTCACATCATCAAACCATCTCAGGTACCTATAACACTTTCCAGCAAATCCACACTAACACTACAATACACCATCACTTCGTCATTTTTTTTCTCCCTGTAACTCCCCATGCCCCTCTCAAATACAGGTAACTCATTTTCACTCCTCTCACTCTTGACTTGTATCCTCCAACGGAATCCAAGCTTCATTTTCATATATTGCATTGCAATATTGTACTGTAATGCAATGCTCACTTCCCTATTCCTTTTCACTGCCCTCAGCATGCATGCAACCTTCTTTCACTTCCTCCAAACTTCAATCCTTACTCATCACATTACCAAATATCTGAAGGAGGTCACAGTCTCCATTTCCAGACCATTCAGCCACATAATGCACTCCATAACTTCAGTCTTCTCAAGACCGTAACTTTACTCTTTGCTACATGCACTTTCAATCCTTACAGACACCAGTCAACTTGTTCACAGAGCCAGACCCTCTCACCCACCATACAAAACCCATGGAAGGTTAGTGTGAAATTTACCCACAATATGAATATACTGTGTGATACATTGACAATTGATCGATGGGAAGACTACTACCTTAACCAGTTACAGGTGACTATTATAAGGTGTAATAAATTGGATTTGTCTTGTGTAGAGTATACTAAACTCATCCACCATGTACGGAAATATTTACTTTTTTTTTTCCAATAAAATCCATAGATAATTTAAGAAAAGTTGCCTACTAAAACTCAACTGCTTCTTATGAAGTTTATTTGCCAGTCTCCACCATTTTACAATAGCAGATGTTTGTAAAATGCAGTTATATCTTAAAACTCAATACAGGCTGCCTATACATAATTACCGTATAATATATCTACCTTGCAAGATATGAGATAACATGCAGATCCTCAAACATACAAATAAAGTAAAACAGATCATCATCATTTGTGGATTCTATCTATCTATCTATTGCCAGACCCCTCAATCCCGTAAGGGGTGGCCACAAACAAATTGCCTCCATGTCGTTCTGTCCCCTGCCATTTCACTGCCCTGCTCCCAGCTCACACCCCCCTCTTTCATATATCTCTCCACTCTATCCCTACATCTCATCCTTGGCCTCCCCCTCCCTCTCCCCCCATCCACCTCACTCACATACACTCTCCTCATCAGTCTCTCACTCTCCATCCTCTCCACATGGC
This sequence comes from Birgus latro, assembly GCA_018397915.1. Lineage (NCBI taxonomy): Eukaryota > Metazoa > Arthropoda > Malacostraca > Decapoda > Coenobitidae > Birgus > Birgus latro. The sequence continues at coordinate 11,873 of JAGKTI010007118.1, forward strand.
CAAACCACCTCAGTGAATTTCTCCTAACGCTTCCTATCACATCCACATCCACACCACAATGCTCCTTCACTTCCTTATTTGTCAGTCTGTCTCTCCATGTGACTCCACATGCTCCTCTCAAATAACTCATTTCCACTGTTCTCACTCTTGACTTCTGTCCCTTCAACAAGGTCCAAGCTTCACTTCCATATGTTAGAGTTGGTATCACAATACTGTCATGTAGTAGCTTCTTCACTTCCATGTTTCTTATCACTGCCTTCAAGGAACCGGCAACCTTTCTTCCCTGCTGCACCCTTTCAAGCACTTCACCCTCTAAATTTCCATCCTTACTCATCACACTACCCAAGTACTTAAATGCACTCACATTCTCCATATCCTCCCACCCAATTTCATTGTACATTCACTGACTTCACTTCTCTCAAAGACCATCACTTTACTCTTCCGTACATTCACCTTTGGATTCCAATTCTTGCACACTTTCCCAAACTCATCTACCAAGCCTTGCAGCTCCCCTTCGTCTTCAATTAACAACACAGTCTCCTCTGCAAGCAACACTACAGAGAGTTTCCGAGCACTGCCCTCTCTCACTAGGGCCGCTCCATCATCCACTGCCCTACCTTGTATCTCTTTTATAACACCAAATATATATAGATTGAACAACCATGGAGATATGACACATCCTTGTTTCAATCCAACCTTCAAACAGAAAAATTCACTCTGTTCACCATCCACATGCACTACAGCCTTAGCACCCTCATACATACCCTTCACGGCCTTCAACAACTTCCCATCTACTCCATATATTCTTAATACTTTCCAGAATCCTTGTCTATCCACCCTGTCAATATGCTTTCTCCAAATCCATGAAGCATGCATACAACTTCTTTTCCTTCTCTAGAAACTTTTCCACTGAAGATAAGAATGAATATCTGATCTACACAACGTCTTCCCTTCCGAAAACCTCCCTTCTCCAACTAATTCCTCTGTTATTTCCGTAACTCTGTCAATCCTACCATATACTTTTCCTATTACACTAAGAAGGCAAATGCCTCTATGATTACAAAACACTTCTTTTCCCCCTTTTCCTTTGTACTGGAGAATAATTATACTTGACTTCCAATCCTCCAGGACTCTACCTTCCTCCTAGGCCAATCTGCACATCTTCCACATCCATTCTGTAGATTCCTTGACTTAAAAAAAAAAAAAAAAATGTACAAGATGCAGCAATGCACTAAGCAAAAAATTACAGTGAATTCTAAGATAAAGAGCAAAACAACAGCCCTCAGATTTACATGATACTATTATCAGCCTAATAGTGAACCTGTAATTTAAGTACATCAAAATCACAACAAATCACATGGCTAATACACTGAGTTCTCATTAGCGTTATGCAGTTTTTTTTTATTAAGGTACTTTAGCTACTTAGTAAAGTACACAGGAAATTACAGAAAACTGTCTGTCAAAGCTCATTTTATTACTTGTCAATGCAAAAAGCTGTAATATTTTGGAACACATCCCTGAATTATATACAAGAAAGACCCACACAAGAGAAGAATACATCGATGACCAGGTCTGTACTATTGTGAGTGAGACATGTATTACAAATGTGTGAGTGATGTAGGAAGAGGTGAGTCGGTGGGTTCCTTCTGACCCAATCCACCTGACTCCATATCATTTAGTTTCGTTTTTTGAATGCTCCAACATGCTTGCATGTGTCGGCCATGGTCACCTAATGGCGACTCTCCATGGTGCTCGATCTATGGTAGCCTCTCTCATCAGTCCCTTAACCCTGAGGTCACACTTAATGACCTTGTCCCACGTCTTTCTCGGTCTACCCATCGCAACCCCACCCCCAATATTTACATTTCTCACTTTCTGCACCCAGTTATCATCCTCCATCCTCTCCACATACCAAATCATCTCAATCTACCTCTCCTCACCAAAACACCAATACACTCCAGTCCCATCCTACCTCTCAACTCTTCCATTGTAAAGCCAGCCCCACAGGCCTTGCACGCAGGGACGCACTGCACATCCACCTAATCAATGTTATTTTTGTACGTATGAGCCTGCGAATATCCTCTTCCTTTACTGCCCAGGTCTCACTATCATCCAGCATCACACTCCTAACACATGCTGCATACAAAAGCCCCTTAGCATGTAGAGAGAGTCCTCTCAATGTCAGGAGAGGCAACAGCTCCCTGAACATCTTCCAACCACTTCTCACCCTAGCCACAGAGCTAGCTCCAGCCCCACCTCCAGCACATAACATGTCTCCCAAATAACAAGAGTCTTCCACACACTCAAGAGACTCACCAGCAAGTTCAATCCTTTCATGCCTGACAATCTCCACCTGCTCTCCCCGACATGCCATATTATCTTGCAGTCTACCCCTAATACCACTACATCTGTTGTGCACCCATTTATCACAAACACTGCACAAGAAGGAATTACTTCTCATGCCCTTGTGGCAAACTGCACATGGCCATTCTCCCTCTTCTTTGACTGTACTGCCACCAACCCTAGATATAATCACTTTTGTTTTATCTGCATTCACCCTTAAGCCCTTGTGCCCTATACCATCTCTCCACTTCCTAAATCTTTCCTCCACCTCCCTTTCATTCTCTGCAGTCAACACCAATTCATCAGCATACAACTTCCCCCACAGGAGTCCATTTCTGAAGTCACATGAGAGGGCTTCAAGTACAGTACCATGATAAACAACAAGGGGCTCAAAACTGACCCATGATGCACACCAACATTCATGGAAAACTCATCACTCAAATCTCCATTCACAAATTAAATCTCAGTACAGAGTACAGTTTACATTTCCTGGGAGATGATTAGGCCTCATCTCAACCACAAACACTCCCTTCAGCAATTTTATACATACAGGTATTTCAATCTCTCGATTTACATACGATAAGGTATGACCTGACATAACCCCATTGTACAAGTTGTGACTACCGTTTTTGCACCTGCAATCCAATTAGTTTGTAAAAAAATTTACTCTTCTCTTCCTCTGATCTTTCCTCATTCTTTGTTTCTGCCTCCTCCCTCTTCTCCTTTAGCATTCCCAATTCCTCTTGAGTTAGGCATCTTTTCATCAATACTTTTTTAAGTTCCTCTTTTTCCATGAGTTTGCATTTTTTTGTATTTCCTCCAGTGTTCACAATCTGGAAGGTTACTTTCAGGTGCCTTGACTTATTTCTCTCGTATTTCCCTAGCCTTTTGTGTTCCTCTATGTCTTCATCAAAGATTTCTTCTGATACTTCCATCAATATGCTCATTATATTTGCCATCTCCTTTTTGTCTCTTGAAATTTTGTTTTTTATTTCTTCTTCATCTATACCAGTGATTAGTTGATTACTATAGATTTGATGTTATCTGCTGAATCTTTGAACAATTTTGGGTTATTTTTTAATATTTCTTTCACTTCCTTTCAATGCTTTTTTCTTCGACTCTTGTTTCTAAGTCTTTCTTTACTTTCACCATTTCAGCATATGTAGTTTCCACATCATCTTTGTAACTTTGCATCACTTCATTCACCTGAGTTACCTTCTCTTCAATATCACTGCTTTGGTCTATCAGACTGCTTGCTGCCTAATTGTCTCTGTATCAATTCTGAACTCCTCCATAATACTCTCATGGTGAACAATTGTACTTGCTATTTCACTAATCTTCCTTCCAAGTGAACCCACCTCAAATGACAGCTCATCTATTGTTGTGTCTTTTTTGTTTAATTCCAATACTAATTTTTCATTTTCTTCCTTCTGTATGCACAATTGCTTCTTAATTTCATCTATTTCACTTTGCAAAGCCTTCTCCAGTTTATTCACTGTGTGTGTGTGTGTGTGTGTGTGTGTGTGTGTGTGTGTGTGTGTGTGTGTGTGTGTGTGTGTGTGTGTATTTACCTATCTGTAGTATACAGGAATTGAGCTAAGCTCATGTTGTCCTGTCTCCATAGCTACATTTATCTAGCCTAGTTTTAAACACATGAATGTTTTTTGCCTGTACCACCTCATTGTCCAAGCTATTCCACAGGTCTATGCATCTATAAGGAAAACTATATTTCTTGATATCCTTCAAGCAGCTTGGCTTCTTCAGTTTCATTCTGTGCCCTCTTGTTACTCTCGTATCCCATACAAACCTTCTCTGTCAATTTTATCTACTCCCATCATGGCCCTGAACACTGCAATCATGTTGCCCCTCTCTCTCCTTTCCTCTAAGGGAGGCAAATCCACCTTTTCCAGCCTCTCGCTGTACGACAGATCTGCCAGGCTGTTCTTTGAATTCTCTCATTGTTCATATCTTTTGTTTTGTGTGGGGACCACACTACTGCTGTATATTCTAACCTGGGGTGGACCATGGCCATTATAAATTTTTCATCATCTCCTCATCTATGTAATGAAATGCTACTCTTATATTGGTCAAGAGTTTATATCTCTCTCTATTTTGTTAACGTGTTTTTCAGGTAACAAACTATCCTGGACCAGCATTCCCAAATCTTTCTCTTCTCTCGCTTTTGTGATTGGTTCATTACCCTTCAAATAATTCAGTGATGGCCTCTTGGTACTTTTTCCCATTTCCACTGTTTTACATTTTTTTGCATTGAATTTCATTTCCCACGTCCAGCTCCAATCATGTATCCTATCCAGATCCTCCTGCAGCATTATGTGGTCTTCCTCAACTTCTACTTTCCTCAAGATCTTTGCATCATCAGCAAACAGACTTGCATAACTGTTCATTCCATCTACCATATCATTAACGTAAAGCAGGAACATTACTGGTGCTAACACCGAGCCCTGTGGGAGACTCCACTTGATACTTCCCTCCATCCAGACATCCTGTCCTTTATTACTGTCCTTGTTTGTCTGTCTCTCAAAAAGTCTCTCATCCACTCCAGGAGGTTTCCCTTCAATCCTCCTATATGCTCCAATTTCCACAATAGTCGCTTATGGGGTACTTTGTCGAAGGCCTTCTCCAAATCTAAATACAAGCAATCCACCGAACCGTCTCTCTCCTGTAGCACATCAATTGCTCTTAAGTAAAAGCTCAACAAATTGGAAACACATGACGACCCACTTCTGAATCCAAACTGACTTTCAGCCAAAATGTTCATCTCCTCCAGATATTTTATCCATCTGTCTTTCAGGATTCTCTTGCACAATTTTGGGACTATGCTGGTCAAGGACACTGGTCTATAATTCAGGGGGTCTTCCTTGTTTTCTCCCTTATAAATTGGTACCACATCTGCCTTCTTCCATTCCCGATGCACTTTCCCTTTTTCCAGAGAACACACAATTAAACTGTGAATCTTATCCACCAATTGTTCTATGCATTCCTTCAGTACCCAATTAGAGATTCCATCCGGTCCTGCGGCTTTCCTTACGTCTTGAGTTTCCAATAATTTATACACTTCCTGCACTTCCACTTTTATATCTTTTATCACTACATTTCTAGTCACTCCCTCCCTCTCTACAAAATCCCTTTCTTTAGTGAAAACCAATTGGAAACATTTATTCATTATTTCAGCTCGCACTGCCTCATCTTTATAGACCTCTCCTTCTACTTTCAGTTTGGTGATTCCTTCCTTTTGTTTCAATTTGCCACTGACAAATCTATAAAACAACTTGGGTTCATCCTTACATTTGTCAATTATACCTTTTTCAAAGCTCCTTTCTTCCTCTCTATGTATTCTTATATATTCATTTCTAATTCTTTTATATTCTTCCTTTGTTCTGTTATTACCTCTCATTCTCCAGTTGTTCCACACTATGTCCCTCTCTTTTTTTTGCTATCATACACCTTCTATTAAACCACTCCTTTTTCCTGATTTCTTTCCCACTTACTCTTGGGACACATTTTTCCACTTCCAAATCATAGAGGTCTAGAAAGATATCCCACTTCTTCTGTATCTCTCGTTTCTCTGAATTTTCTCCAATCCCCATTTTTGAAAAATTTTCTCAATCCTGTAAAATTTGCTTTCCCACAGTTGTATCTTCCCTGCCTATAAATATAGCTCGTCTCCTGGCACCGTGTTCTCTATTATCATCTGGAACTCAATGACCACATGATCACTTTTTCCTATAGGACACAGATATTTCAACGATATTTGTGTGTGTGTGTGTTGCAAGGAACAGTAAGTTGGGATGTGGACAAAAGAGCAGTGGATATGGTATGTATATTTCCATGAATGCATTATAGCAGCCAGCTGGCACATGCTTAACATGGACAGGCAGCTCTTACTATACAGTACATGCATAACTGGTGTTTTATGGGTCCTGAAGGGAAACTGGTGTGAAAGGCCAAGGAACACCACTTTCTGTCTCTGAAGAAGTGACCCTTGTCCATCCAATTCTCCAAGAATGGGGATAATTTGGAAGGCTTTTTTTGGACTATAGGGTTAGAAGAGAATGTGAAAACTGTGTTGTGGTTGCTGCATGTGAGTAAGAGTCTGAGAGGGTAAGAAAATAAAGAAGTGGCTGGAAGGATTTTCAATGAAATAAAGGAAATGAACTAGCAGTAAGATGCATTACATTAAAAAAAAAAAAAAAAAGTACTATACTCTCTTCACTTAACCTTGGCCTAAAACTGTCATCCTTCCATCCTGAATGTTAAAACAACAGATTAACACTAGAATATAATGTTAGTCAGGAACAAGTACAATATTACAGAATGGATGTAGTGCCAAAGTATTGTCCTTTTATACCACTGAGCTACATAAAATAAACTCTAAAATATGAAAATCCAGGCCAAGTTAAAATGAATGAACTATAGTTATATGAAAACAGGATAAACGACATGTCTGATAGCCACAACCACCCCTGCAGTACACTATGGAAGTATATACTAGTTAGGAAATTATATGACACCCTTGTCGCTCTTATGCCATCCCCATACAGCAATCTGTTCAGTGTTTTGCCCTGCCCTGCCTCACCCCTCTGTGTCATATTGAAAGCTATCCCGGTGATGCAAGTACACACCCAACTAGATGCACACCACACATCCTTGATACACCACCAGCCATACCCTAGACACACACCCCAGTGCTATGTCCTACTCTTTTCACAGAGACACACACTGGATCTGACCATCTCCTTGTGGTGTGGCAAAAGTAGTACATGAATGGTTTGTGAGTATAAGGAGTGTAAATCCTCTTCAAAATTATGAAACTGCATGGCCAAATGAGTAAAAAAGTAGTGATGAATGTGGGAAAAATGGGATAAGTAAGAGATAAAAATTATTTCCCTGACAGGTGGAGGCCAATTCAGTGGCCCATTTGAATGTGGCACTGTTAATACTACTGATTCATCATTGTTGCCAGGTCAATGGGAGGTGTTAGCACCAAATCATTAACATAAAAATGACATGATGCCTTCCATTAGGGAGTCCCCATATTGGGGTTGGCCATAATATGGTTGATGTTTTAGCTAATATTTTTTATGGACTAGAAGCTAAACCAAGTGCCAAAACTAGGTAATTACTTCCCATCACTAGCTGGAAAATGTTGGGGGAAAAAAATTCAGATGTGTAATAAAATTTGTAACAATGTGAGAGCTTCAGCTTTGGACCTGGACTTTACAGAAACTCAGAAATAATATCACCAAGTGACAGTGCTTGTGGCTTAATGTTTTCTGGCTAAGAGTAAGAAATGCCAAGTATGTGGACACATTCTTGTTCATGGAAGTACCTCCCAGGGTCAATATTAGCCACCCACCTGCTACATCAGCACTGACTCCTGCCTTCAGAAAATAAAACAACATAAACTGGACTCCTGCCTTCAGAAAATAAAATAACATATTTTTTTTTTATTCATTCATACATCATCTAATCCAATGCTGCCCCATGAGAAGCAAAGGAGCCCAGGGCTAGGCAAGTTGATCCTGACATTTAAGATGAGAGTGACCAACCTCACTCATCCCTGAGTGACGTTACATGAGCAATAAACCCTAACCACCCCTTGGATATAAACCTGCAATGGCTCAATCTGACTGGAGCACCTTAATTACTCACTAAACCACCAGGAATCATAATTTGGTTATATTGTTACCACCTAGCATAGTAAATGCTTTCCTGACGTACAGGAAACCATTTGGTTTGCCATTCAGTGTAGGGTCACCTGTAGACTGAAGGAAGAGGAAAGACTGAAGGAAAGAAATACAGAAGAGGAGGGAAGGAAGTTAGGAAGGAAGGAAGGAAGGAAGGAAGGAAGGAAGGAAGACAGGAAAGGGCAGTCACCTGACAGCAGCACTATATCAAGTGAGTAGATACATAAAATAAAATATAAATTAGAAAAGAATAAAATAAAATAAATAAAATAAAATCACCCTGCAGTCACTCAATCCACTCGGAAGATTCCTAACACTAGTAACCTCACCAAACTTCTCATATACTGCAGGTGGGACATACCTAAAGTCACCCTTGAATATCTCCTGTGTGTGTGTGTGTGTGTGTGTGTGTGTGTGTGTGTGTGTGTGACAAAAAAAAAATGCATACGTTTCATGATAAATGTAGCTATAATACATACAGGCATCAAAACTAGCTGTCACACAACACACGCTTCATATCTACTACACTTTCATTATGGTTATATGTGTACATGTCCTGATTAAATAAATTTAACACTGATTTGTCTGGAATGAATCTGTTCCAGCACATGCCATGTCTAGCCACACAGACTCAAACATGCATGCACTGAGTTTTCCTTAGTTGTTTGCTGCAAACTGTTTCTGATCTTAACTTTCATGATGAGGGAAACCTGGCAAAGGCATGGACAAATGGACAGTGACTGATGGATGGATGGATATGCATGCATGCAAGCAAGCATACACAAATGTTCATGCACAAACGTGTATAAACACACACACACACACACCACACACACAAAACCATTGGAAAGAAACGGTTAAATAATATAAATGATGTCTGAACTAAGGCTACTATAAATACTGTATAGTATACTGTATTGTAATGGTATATCAAACATAACTGAAACATCACACTGAGGGGGTATATCAGTCATAACTGAACTACTTAGTAGTATCATATATACAGTAGTTATGTTTCACTGAAGTAATTTTGAAGCAGGTTAAACCCTTCTAATCCAGCTATGTCCTCATCAAGGCATCTCAACACCAGACACTACATGAAACATCACAGCCAATGGTGCCACTGTCAGCAAACAGGAGTGTAACATAAAATATAAGCAAGTACTCTTTGTAACTGAAGTATGACTACTCACACGGGCATACACAAAAGTTTAAAAGCTTTATGTATCTATCTGGATGGCTACCGTCATCCCTGGGAGACAGAGTGGAGTTGGCTTAGATCATAGCAGGAGTAGTGCAAAGGGTGGTGTTGCCTTACACCTCAATACTAGTGGAAATATAATTGTATAAGCTCTGGAAAATACTTCTTAAAAAATGTCAAGGAAACAAATAAATTGTCCCACAATTGTCCCACTTTAGAGCTACAGTTAAGGTACAGGCAATATCTGCAACATAATGAAAAAGACAAAAACAAAAGGGGTGCTTTTTGTATGTACCATCACTCAAAGGTGATGGTTCAAGTAGACCCAGAGACATCACCAAAACAGTATTAAACATACATACAGGCACATAAATCAATTAACTGTTTTCTACATTAATCATGCTAATTTCTTAGAAGACAGGATGAAAACATTAAAAAAGAAAATCATTTAATTTTTCTTTCTTTTTCATTTTTTTGGTGCCTCAATTCACTGATCAAAGATTCTATCAAAGTATATGATTTAATTCTCCTTTGTCCCTTCCCTTATATATTTTATATGGCATTTTAGTTCACTTCAAAACCCATACTTAAATATACAGTACTGTACATGGTATGAATTATGTTTTAATAAGTAATCATAGATCATCTTACAGCTTAAAAAAAAAAGAAAAAAGTTTGGGTGCAATGCACTGTACACTCCTAAATCGTTATGTATGGACCATGACTCATATACAGAGTGGGAAGTAAATTGTTACATTATACGGTAATTAATGCCACAACTTTTTTGCTTGCATTTTCTTAAAGGCTTACCACCTTCACCATCCTTACCCAAATTACCATGGCCTACAGTAGTTTAAAGGCAAGAGGAATAAAAATCTGATGACGAATAATTACAGTACATCTGGGGAAGGGAAAACAAGAAAGCTCACCCCTCACTGGGATGTGGGGAAAGTAGAAACAAATGTGTGGTATGCTGATCAACACTTCCACAGTGGTGTTAAGGTTACTGGCTTCAATTGCATGATAGCATTTATATACTGTATAGCAGTTTCAACAAATTTGTATGTTAAATCATCAGGGGGGAGGGAAAACAAGAAAAACCACCCCTCACAGGGATGTGGGGGAGGTAGAAACAAATGTGTGGTATGCTGATCAACACTTCCACAGTGGCATTAAAGTTACTGGCTTCAATTGCATGATAGCATTTATACACTGTATAGCAGTTTCAACAAATCTGTATGTTAAATCATCTTGTAAAGCGACTCTGTCCTATTACTAAGGGTAGCTGGCCTTGCACAACTCTCCAGACCATATTTACACAAAGTCTGGGCTAAGTATAGTATACTGTACTGTACATCTCTTATGCAGAGCTAAAGTACAACAATATCTATTCCCTGGCATACACTGGACTTGTTAGTATTGGATGGAAGCTGGCCAAGGTGAGAGAAATCTATGAATTCAAACCTGAGGCCCTTGGTAAGAGTTAGCAACAGTATGGGCATTCAGCCCTTAAAAAAAAAAAAAAAGAAGAAGAAGTAAACTTACAAGCCTAAAACCAATCAAAATGAACCTACGAGTAACACCTCAATAGTTAACAACTGTTCAACTCTGGAACAAGATCTGTCTGTTATTATTATTATTCCTGTACCTGCAACCTACTTCCAGTTTATTACATCACAATGTGTTCTGTTTAGATCTCAAAATATACTTTCTTTTTGAGGGTGTGGGGTGGGGTGAGGGGATTCTGCATGCTTTATGCTTTTGGTCGTTTATTTCGACACAAAAGAAACTGCATAATCTCAATCTAAACAAGCAAAATACAATATGGTACTGTACGAACATAAGCACACAGATATACCAAAACAGATTAACCCAATTAAAAGCCAAGTTAAGCAATCATAGTTTCTTTAAGTACATGTTCCTCTGACTCAGCCACAATTTGAAAGTGTCTTTAACTATGGAACGATAAAAAGGGTCAAAAGTGACCTTAGCATTGTCTTAACTGAACATTACAGTAGGCACGGAAAGTATTGACGTTTTTTTGCCGACGTTATTCTTTTTCGCGTTAAGTGAAGTAGGGTCAATACTACCCTCCCCTGTGATGCGAAATGAGCTGACGCTTTTTCAACGGGAGCTGGCAACCCTGCTTGATAGGTTTGGCACCACAGGAGCAGGCTCAGTAATGTTTGGGCAGCCACAGGAGGAGGATTGTCTCTGTGTGTGATGCACCACAAGGGCAAGTTTTGACTCAAATAACACACTTATTTGGTTACCTACCACATTCTCATCATGCCTAAAGTAACCACAAGCAAGGACAAACGTGTGGAAGTGATTACTTTATACAAAGCTGGCCACAAACTCCCATTTATTGCAAATCAGATGGTGTTAGACTGAGGACAGTGCAGAGACTGGTGAAGCAGTTCAAGGACAGTGGGGAGGCCATTCCTCCCACTCCACTTCCCAAGCCTGGGAGACCTCGTAAGACAACCTTCAGGACCCGTCAGCTGATCTCAAGGCAAGTTAGCAAGGATCCAAGGCTAACAGCACAGGATTTAAAAGAAAAGAACCCACAGTTGCTGGCAGATGTGTCTGTCAGAAGTGTGCAGCAGCTGTTGCATGACGATCTGGGCTACAGGAGTTTTTGTGCTCGTAAAAAACCACTGCTAACTGCACTTCAGAAGAAAAAGAGAGTAAATTTTTGTAAGAAATATCTTGCCTGGAGTGAGGAGCAATGGAAAACTGTGCTTTGGAGTGACGAGTCAACATTTACTGTCACTGGTACCCCTTCATCACGAGTGTACCGCAAACCAGGCAGTGACCCCCTGGATCCTAAGTACACTTCCAAGTTTGTTAAATACCCAGCCTCACTCATGGCTTGGGGCTGCTTTACATATTATGGTGTTGGTGAGTTGGTAATTCTACCTGCAAATGAAAAAGTGAACCAGAACAATTATTTGGAGCTATTATGTGATGTTTTAAGTGACTCTTTTGATAAAACCAAGGCAAGAGTATTTATGCAAGATTCTGCCCCTGCACATGTTGCAAAGTCAGTGAAACAGTGGCTAACAGACTGTGAGGTTCCCTTTATTCGAGATTGGCCCGGAAACAGCCCAGATATCAATCCCATTGAGAATTTATGGGCGCACATGAAGCGGCAGCTGCGTAGTATGGACACATCATCTTTGCCTAAACTTGAGGCTGCAGTCAAGCAGCTATGGAGCAGTTTTAGTCCGTCTGTTCTGCAAAACTACGCCATCAGTCTCCCTAGACGCCTTAAGAAGATAATAAAGGTGAAGGGGAATGCCAGTAAATACTAAATTCAATGGTGAGTGTTAATTTATTTGTTTCTCCTTGCTAACCACAAGAATGTTTTCTTTTTTTAAGATGGCGTCAACACTTTCCGCACCTACTGTATATACTATCTATCTTTCTACTGCTAGACACTTTAATCCCGTAAGGGGTGACCACAAACAAATCCCTCCATGTTGCCCTGTCCCCCTCCATTTCATACCCTGCTCCAAGCTCACACCCCCCTCTCTCAATATACCACTCCACTCCATCCCTCCATTTCATCCTTGGGCTCCCTCTCCCCCCCTCCACCTCACTCAAATACACTCTCCTCATCAGTCTTTCACTCTCCATCCTCTCCACATGTCCAAACCACCTCAACGTGTTTCTCCTAATGCTTCCTATCACATCCACATCCACAGCACAACGTTCCTTCACTTCCCCATTTGTCAGTCTGTTTCTCCATGTGACTCCACATGCTCCTCTCAAATAACTCATTTCCACTGATCTCACTCTTGACTTCTGTTCCTCCAACAAGGTCCAAGCTTCACTTCCGTATGTTAGAGCTGGTATTACAATACTGTCATGTAGTAGATTTTTCACCTCCATGCTCACTTCCCCGTTTCTTATCAATGCTTTCAAGGAACCAGTAACCTTTCTTCCCTGCTGCACCCTTTCAAGCACTTCACCCTCCAAACTTCCAGCATTACTCATCATACTACCCAAGTACTTAAACACACTCACATTTTCCATTTCCTCCTCATCCAGCCTCACCGTACATTCACTGACCTCACCTCTCTCGAAGACCATAACTATACTCTTCCCTACATTCACCTTTAGATTCTGTTTCTTACACACTCTCCCAGACTCATGTATACACACTACACCATATTTACTTTTACACAATGTATGACAAAGAATCAGGAAATATGATGATGATTTGTTATTTAATTTTCCCTTATTCTACTGCTATTACCTACCCCTCAAAATCTAACTTGCTGCCTGAACCAACCTACCTAATCTTTTCTTGTCAAATATTACATCTAAATTAATCTAGATGTAGCTACATAGATCATTTATAATCAACTCTAAAGTTATCCAGTTACTGTAGTGTATACTGTATACATATTTCATCAACTAAGTTTATTGCCTTTCAGTACAATAGTTATTTAAAGTGGCTGGCTACACAATACATCCCTCAGCCTCCTCTCTATCTTGCTAAAAGAGCTTGGTGGACTGCAAGAAAAGGACAACTATAGCCTAAAATCCACCAGGCTCACAACCAAATGAGCCTAGGGTCACAACAACTGTACAGGAAAGGAGGAAGTGGGTAAATGGTCTAATGGGGTAAAAAGGTGGCCTATGATTAAGATATCTCGAACAAAACTTCCTAGTTACACGCATCTTAACCTCTCAAAGCTGATTACATCTTTATCAATACCATATATTCTTCCTAACTAAGGATGATTTAATTCAACTTAGTTACTGAAGGAACTGCCATGAAATGTATGTGTTACCTCTCTTTTTGTAAATGTCTCTTAAGAAAATAAATCATCTGGAGAATGCAAGATTAAACTAAAAATATACCAGTACATCCAGTATTTGAAGTGATGGGATTAACATCAAGCTTGGGATGTCACTGTATCATTCTTGCCATCCATTAATTATTTTATTCAGCTCAGGAATGATTTTTGGAATTCCAGAAGTGAATGGGTTAGATACAGTCCTAACAAACCCTTTCAGTGAGAGTCCTTCCTTAAGCTGAATCAAATCACCTGGAAGCAGTATGATTAAAACGCAAAAATGTTGCGGGATCTAAAAGAGCACAGCAGGTAAGATATAAAACTGGTTCTGAAACTGCTCACTACACAGTGTGGCAGGTGCCTGTCACTTCCAGAAAAATCCTCATGGAAGTGTACTAGGGGCATAATATATCTATAGTATAGTATTTAACCCCTTCAACCTGCAGTCCATCAGGTGCATGTCCAGATGAGCTTGGGGACAGAACAACAACTTCTTCAATCCAGAACCATTTTTTTTTTTTTAATTTTTGTTATTCCCTGATTATTTACTCAGCTCTTAAGGAACCCATAGCAGCAAAGGAGTAAGAGAAGGCTATATTTAACCTCTCCAACTTAAAGTCCTGTCTAAGATAAAAGTACTTGGGGATAGCAGGAATAAAATGAAAAATAAATCAGTGGACTGAAGGAATTATGAAACTGCAAGATACAGTAGGTTCATCTTTATGAATTTAAAAGGTTTTAATTATTATTGTTATTATTTTGGGAATCATAAGGGCATCTGTCATCTTAGTATAATGGGAAAAGTATATGGTAGGATACTTACTGACAGAGTTCGGGAAATAACATTGGAATTGGTTGGAGAAGAACTGGAAGGTTTTAGGAAGGGAAGAGGTTATGTAAACCGGATATTCAACCTTATGTCTTTAGTATAAAAGTTTCTAGAGAAGGGAATGAAGTGTATATGTGTACTTCATGGATTTGGAGAAAGCATATGACAGAGTGGACAGGCAAAAGAATGTGGAAAATATTAAGATTATATGGAGTAAATGGGAAGCTGCTGAACACTGTGAAGAGTATGTATGAGGAGGCTAAGGCTGCAGTGCATGTGGATGGTGAACTGGGTGAATTTTTCTACAAGAATGATGGACTGAAATTGGGATGTATTATGTCTCCATGGTTGTTCAATCAGTATATGGATGGGGTTATAAAAGAGACACAAGGTAGGACAGTGCATGTTGCAGCAGCCCATATGTGTGAGGGCAGCAACTGGAAGCTTCCTGTGCTGTTGTTTGCAGATGATATTGTATTGATAAGTGAAGACGAAAGGGAACTGCAAGGCTTGGTGAATGAGTTTCGGAGAGTGTGTAAGAAACAGAATCTGAAGGTGAATGTAGGGAAGTAAAGTTATGGTCTTCAAGAGAAATGAAGTCGATGAATGTACAGTGAAGCTAGATGAAGGTGAAATGGAAAATGTGAGTGTATTTAAGTACTTAAGTTATGTGATGAGTAAGGATGGAAGCTTGGAGGATCAAGTCCTTGAAAGGGTACAACAGGGAAAAAAGGTTGCTGGTTCTTTGAAAGCAGTGATAAGAAATAGGGAAGTGAGCATGGAAGCAAAAAATTCGCTGCATGACAGTATTACCAACTCTGACATATGGAAAGAAAGCTTGGACCTTGTTGGAAGGACACAAGTCAGGAGTGAGAGCAGTGGAAATGAGTTACATGAGAGGAGCATGTTAAGTTACAGTAACCTCTCAATTATCCGTTGTTGCAATATCAGGAGCTGTTGTATTGGCTCTATTAAAGCAATATTTGGTGAAATTATGAAATATCCAGTGCCGAAACAGGACATAACAAGTGGTTTTAAGCAATATCCGGTGTTGAGGTGTGTCAACTGGCTCGTAAACGGTAGCCAACCAGTGCTGTATTACAGTACATCTTATTGCATCCTATGCTTAATTTTCATCTTTTACTCATGGGAAAGATTTTATGATTGAGGTTCAAGACATATAGTAATGCAATATCCAGCTCGACGCCGAATATTGACCAATGAGGGGTACCATGTGATATCTGGAGTTTTGCTCTAACCACAATAGGGCTTGGCTGAATTATGCTGGATAAATGAGTATTTACTGTATATATTTTTTTCTTTTTAATTCAAGAAAGAAGGAACCAAAGGCCAGGAGCCCACAAACCGTTCCTTCAAAAAAAAAAAAAATCAATACGACAGAGAGCCAAATTCAAGATCCGTTCATTTCGAGATGCCTTGACACACTACGTTTAAAAGAATGGAGATCATAGGAAATAAGAGATGCAGACAGAGGGAGTAAGTTCCAGAGCTGACCTGTTAAAAAAAAGAAGGACTAGGAGTAACGGTTAACTCTTGCAATAGAGTTGGACAGAAAAAGGAAGAGAGTCTGTTGCTAGATGGGTGCCAGCACTCATCGTAGAGATGGAGGGATGCAAGCAAACAGTTTGGAGGGGCAGTGACAACTAAAGTAGCAACAGAAAAGAGATAAAGATGCAACAGTGTGGCGAAGAGACAGAGGTTGAAGGAGGAGAGTTAGAGACGAAAAGCCTCTGACTCCACCCTATTGAGAAGAGCTGTATGTGGGGAGCCTCCCCACATGAGAGCTGTACTCTACACAAGGGCGAATAAAACCCATGTATAAAGTCAACAACTGTGCAGGGGTAAAGAAGCTACAGAGTCGGCCTAGCACACCCAATATCTTGGAAGGAGATTTTACAAGAGATGCAATATGATCTTTCTAAGATAAGTCCCAAGTGAATGAGACCTCAAGCATGTTCAAGGATGATGCAGGATTAAGCAGGAAATTATTAAACATTAGTGGGTACTCCTGTGGAAGATTGTGTCGGGTTGATAGGTGTAAAAACTGAGTTTTTGATACATCAAAAACAAGATTATTTTTACCCGTCAAAGACACGAGCCAAGTCAGACATTAGGTGTGCCACAGCCTCATCCCTTGGTCTGATGAAGTAACTGCTGAGATGGACGTTGTGAGAATCAAATGGAAAGGTGAAGAGTGGAATCATCAGCATACAAGTGGATAGCGTTAGATGTACAGCTTAGAAGGTCACTGATGAATAAAAGGAAAAGAGTTGGTGATAGGACAGAGCCCTGAGGAACACCACTGTTGATAGATCTAGGAGAAGAATGATGGCCGTCTACAACAAAGGCTATAGAATGACCGGAAAGGAAGCTATAGTTGAAGGCACAGATAGAAGGATAGAAACTGTAAGAGGACAGTTTGGAAATCAAAAATTTATGCCAGACTCAATCAAAAGCCTTTGAGATGTCAAGTGCAATGGCAAAGCTTTCGCCAAAGTCCCGAAAGAAGGATGACCAGGACTCTGAAAGGTAGGTGAGAAGGTTGCCAGTGGAGCATCCCTGACAGAACTCATACTGATGATCAGAAGATGGTTGTGATAGGAAAGATGCTTTAAAATTTTTCTGTTAAGAATTGACTCAAAAACTTTTGAGACACAGGATGTTAAAGCAATTGGACAATACTGTAGTTAGGGGATTGGGAATGGTCACCCTTCTTTGGGACTGGCTGAATGAGAGCAAACTTCCAGCAAGAAGGAAGGTGAAAGAGTTTACCTAGGCAGTGTGTAAGTACAGAAGCACAGTTCTTGAGGACAACAGGAGGGACTCAATCAGGCTCATATGGCTTGTTATTATTAAGGCCAGTGATGGCAGAGAATACAACAGCTGAAGAAATTTTAATGTCAGCCATGAGGAAGTCTGAGGGGGGAAGTGATGGAAGAACAGTGCCAGAATCGTCTTAAGGTGGAATTGGAGGAGAAAGTCTGAGCAAAGAGATCTGCTGTTTCAGCAGAAGAAATAGCTACAGAGCCATCGGAGTAGAAAAGAGGAGGGAAGGATGATGAGATAAAGTTGTTAGAAAGGTTTCTGGAAAGGTGCCAGAAGGAGCAGGAAGACTTCGAGTTGGAGAGCTGAGAACATTTAGAACGGATGAAATTATTTTTAGCAGAGCGAAGAACAGACTTAGCACAATTCTGGGCAGAAACGCAAACAAGATATGATTCAGGGGCGGGTTGGCTCTAGCACCTTTTGTAGGCCCTCTCCTTGTTGTAGACAGCATTAGAACAAGCATGATTAAACCAAGGCTTTCTTGCATTAGTCAAAGGGTATGAGAAAGGAATGTATGCTTCCATGCCCAAGAGAATAACCTCCGTAAAGAGCAAGCCACACTCAGATAGCTCCCGGCCATGGAAGCAATAATCATTCCAAGGAAAATCAAAGAAGTACTGCCTGAGGGCCTCCCAATCTGCAGCTCCAAAGTGCCACAGTCGATGTTTCTTTGCAAGGTCCACAGGCCACACCGGAACAACAGGACAGGTCAAGGTAATAAAGTTGTGACTGGAGGAAGCCCAATGGAGAGGAAAGATTAACAGCGTAAGCAGAAGGATTAGCTGTAAGGAAGAGGTCAAGTATGTTGGAGCTCTCTCCAAGGTGGTCAGGGATACGGGTAGGGTTCTGTACAAGCTGCTCTAGGTCATTAAGGATAGAAAAGATGTAGGCTTGTTCACCAGGTGGATCAGTGAAAGGAGAGGAGACACAAAGGTGGTGATGGACATTGAAATCTCCTAGAATGGAGATTTCAGAGAAAGGAGAAATGGGCAGAATGTGTTCCATCATAGAAGTAAGACAGTTGAAGAATTTTTCACAGTCAGTAGAATTAGAAGATAAGTAAGCAGTGCAGATATATTTAGTCAGAGAATTACAGGAAAGCCAAAACCAGAGAGTAGAGAATTCAGAAGAATCAAGTTCAGGAACATGAGAGCAAGATAAGTCGTTGCATACGTATACACAACAGCCACAAGTTGGAGGAAACAGAAAAGGGTTTGCTGTCAGTTGCCTCAGACAGCTGAGTCTCTGTCAGGAAGAGAAGGTGAGGATAAGAGGAGGAGAGGTGGTGTTCGACAGAAAGAAAGTTAGAGGAAAGGCCGCTAATGCTGAAGAAATGAAGAAGTGAGTCAGACTGGTTCCAGGCATCTCGCTGAGTTGTCATCAGAAGAGGGGCGGATGAGGTCATTTATGGTCCCTCCCCCCCTGAGGACTCTGAGGCCTGGTTATTGTGTGCCATTTTTTTTTTTTTTTTAAATTTTGAAAAGGAAGTGTAGTGTGTACTCTGCATGTAGACTGGTGAAGAGAATTGTAGAAACTCATACTGGAGAGCATGCTGGTCTACTTTTTGAGTTACTGAAACACTGAAAAAGTTCAGCAAAGGGAGATGGTCAGGAACTAGTCCCGAGGGCTGATGAAACAGGAGCCCCAGCTCTCCCTATCATCAGCTTTCCAACTACCTTGGGAGTACTGCCCTGCTCGACTGGTGGTACAGTCTACAGTCTTGGAGAGACAGACTGGCAAATGAGGAAGTGAAGCAGCATTGTGGTGTGGATGTGGATGTGATAGGTTTTGACAACGTGGAGTGGATGGAAAGCGAGACTGACGAGGAGAATGTGAGTGAGGTGGAGGCCAAGGATGAGATGTAGGGATGGGGTGGAGAGATAAATGAAAGTGAGGTGTGTGAGCTGGGAGCAGGGCAGTGTAATGGTGGGGGACAGGGCAACATGGAGGTGATTTGTTTGTGGCCACCCCTTAAGGGATTGAGGGATCTGGCAATAGACAGACTGATAGAATTTTAACCCTTTCAGCCTAAAGAATCTCAACCACATTGAAGAACAGCAAAAAAAAACTATCCCTAACCTATCCTAAATTAGGAAGCCATTACAGTATGTTATTACAGTATGTTTGTACCAAGTTTACACACATTATTGACTGAAGGATGACGGTTATGTCAGAGTAGAATAACCCGGAAGCCCTGTCTACACACTGCTGCACTGCCACATTGTTTTACCCAATATTCAACAGATTCATATTCATGCCTTCTACCAGGATTACTACAGCCACCAAATGTACAACTTTAGAAAATGCAAATACACCTACATGGACTTGCTGGCTTATCCTCGGTTCGATTCCTGCATTGTTACATCCAATCTGTCTTGTTACTGCTATCATACCCAATTTTATTCACCTTAAGAAAGACTTTCCAACTAACTAGGGTTTGGAATAGTCTTTGTTAAACTTTTCAAAAACAGAAATCTTTCCTAAGTTGAATAAAATCATTTCATCATAGCAAGAATGAATAAATAAAATGCCACAGGACTGATAGCCTTAACAACTTATAATCTCGTTACTAACATAAAATCAGCACCACTGTATCAACTAGCTATGTTACATACTGTAGTCCAGTGCAAACAGTCCTTTTTTCATTATTATTATTATTATTAATAATCGAGACTACAGATTGATCTGCTCCACCTGTAACACTTTCTACATGCCTTTAGGTGGTGGTTGTTGAAGGAAAAGTTCTAAAGAAAATTGCCAAGGAGTGACAACCTTAAAGATAAGCCTGACACTTTTTCAACCAGCTTATTGCATTTTTTCATCTCCACCGTGAATCATAAAATGTTATAGCATTCAATACTTTCTACTTCCTTCCACCACCCATTACAACTTGTTTGTCTCCTTCCATCACACTGTATATATATCACAAACTGTTTTTGAATTTAATACCAGTAACCTCTACTTACCTCCATCAGCTTTCATATTGAGCTACTTCTCACTGAGGGATTTAATCTACTCAGACAGCAACAGTAAAATCTGAGAATAACACATTGTACTATTAACTTAAACCCAATATACTGACCATAACTTTAGCACAACTTTCTATCACGATTCAACAATAACAACAAATCCTTCACTAAAAAATCCCACTGGAGATTCATACTGCTATAAACATCCGGCTAGTTTGGCGTCAAAATCTAAAAAAAAAAAAAAAAAATACCAAACTATATGAGCAGACCTGTCACTTAGCACATAGCCAATTTTCCCCATGTGAATTTCCCACTCCACCAACTTATCAGACCACCCGAGGGGAATTTAGCAGTTTGGGGATACAGGACGGAGAGAAAATATGAGGAAGAAGCTTAGAGAGAGGGAGGCGGGTAGGTAGGAGGGGCCGGTACTAGCAAAGTGAATAAAAAGTGGGTTGGGCAGGACTTGTACCCTTGCCCACACACACCCTCCCCCTCGCACCCTATCCCACCCTTTCACACACTATTAACCCAATATCTGATGCCCAAACTACTCTTAAAATTGACAGACACTCGATAAATTGCCGGGGAAACATTGACATTAGCCTCCGTCTGTCCTTGGATGTTTTGACAATAAGTGGCGAGGAGACGTGTGCTGTGACATGCTACGGAGAAACTTACTTTTATATCGTTCTCTTCCGCCCGGCTCCCTCTCCCTGGCTGGTAGTCTCACTGTCACTGCCTCCTCTTAGTTTGTGTGCCCATAACGCGTGCAAGAGAAGGGTGTAGACGGTGAAATAGAGACTCAACTGGGCGGACACATCTCTTCCCTCCTCCCTTGGCCGACCCCAACATCCGGGAACTCTGTGTTTCCACGGCTGCCAACCTATCTCGTGCTATCTCCCCAGAAAACACCTTCGTATCACCCACCGCTTTCCATCAAAATATTAGACACTTGTGTTTCCTTACTTGACAGTAATTGTAACATAGATATTACGTGTGTTGGATCGATATTTGAAGTACAATTTTCATTCCGCGGTGACTCGGGAAACAGGAGGACTGGCACGCCTGACTCCGTGCTCACCTGGATAAGCCCGAGGCAATTATGACAGGTGCACAAGAATCCAACTTTCCCGTCATAAATAAATGCGAAAAACGTATTACTGGATTTCATAAGTGAATTTCTGGATAGCTAGGACAACAGTAATGGTGGCAATGAGGCAGATGGAAATTTAGCTAATGCCTGTAAGTCAGGATTAGGTGTCTGAATTTATAAAAATCCGTTTCCCAAAAGTAGACAACTGATAACTTAGCATCGCCTATATAGCATACCAGCTGTAATCGAAGTACATGTAGTCTTATAACTTGTACACATCGTTTCTGCTATGACCGGAAGGGAAAAGTACACGGGTTACCCCTTTAATGATCTTTGGTATGCATAGCTGAGCAGTGCGCATTTTCGTGCACTTTCTTATACATTTCAAGGAAACGAAAACTAATTTTAGCATTTTAGCACGAATCCTTGATTACTCTGCCTGGCGATACACTGAATGATTAACGGTGTCAGTATTAGTAATGTCATCGGTAAAATAACGTTTAGTTACAGTCGTGTCCTTCCAGCCTTGACATGCACATTAATCCTGCCTTGCCGCCTATGTTGAAAATTTAAGTGAAATACATCAAAGGGCAACTCGACTGTCTGGCTCAAGTCTGGTAGCATCATTCCAGACAGAAATATTTCGTCCCGACACAATCATTTCCAATGGTCATTGCAATTACTTTTTATCAATCATTGATGAACTAAATCGTAATCATGCTGGGAGACCAGGCATCTTTTTCCATTACAACAATAACCACTGAGGGGAATAAACTATCGGTGACATTTGGCAACAGCATATGAGATGGCTTGAAGCCAGAGTCGGGAGCAGGAAAACGAACGCAAACAGGGATGCTGGGAGGGAGGGAGGATTGAGCTGCCTTTAACTTACTTTTAAAATATACATTAATATAGACACCTGACGAACGCATGCGCAATGCACAAAGCCAGAAATCGTTGACGACTATAGCCACTGGGAGTTTGTGCATAATCGCCATTGATCTAGCCTACTTAGAGACGGGAATGGTGATGATTTAAAGGGGAAAAATTGAGAGCTCACTCAAAGGCATGATTTTCTATAGTATTAAATAGCTGGCCTGTCCATAGTATCTGTCCACGTCACCAGGAAAACTCGCTAAAAAAAAACACAGCAGCAAAGTCGGACTCGAAATAACGCGAACAGAAAGTTCGCAAAAAATACAAACTAACGTGATAAAGAAGTTTCTGAATAGTAATAGATTGTAAGTTTTTTTATTGCTAATTTAGTTTTAACAGTATGGCAGCCTTCTAAGTCACAGAAATAATACACATGCCAATACTTTAAATGAAGCTTTAACCAATCTATACCATATTCTAAAATGAAAATGGTAAAAAATAAATAAATAAATAAATGCTGTACTTCGGAACACGAATAATTTTTGACTGTGGCGTCATTCTTGGTGACCTGTCAGTGCCTGACTGTCTGAGTGTCTGACTACCTGTCTGGCTGTACATCTCTCTCTCTCTCCATTCGCGCTCAACCATCGACTTATAGTTTATAGTTTCCTCTCTCTCTCTCTCTCTCTCTCTGATCATCTTTAATCATAAACCCCGTGTACCAAACAATCATGTACTTCCTCTTTCTCCATAATTTTCCTGTATCTTTATTCTGCCTTCCCAAAGCACAATTTGCTATCATTATCTCTACTCGAGTATAATTATCTACGTTTTTCTCATCCCATTTTATTCCAGTTCAATACACGATACCTAAATATAAACAAACCTAATCGGATGCATTACGGATTCGGCTTAATGCTAATATTGCCTAATTTCCCGAACCACAGGAAAATATCAAGGGATGTATCACAGGGCAGGAGTGAATTAGAGCCAAAGTGAAGGTTAAGGAACTAATCGGACAATATATCCCGAGCTGAGGCGCAGGAGCCGAGATTGTGTAGCACATGGAGTTGTCATGGAAACTGGCGGGACTCCACGGAAACGGGTGCGACTTTCCTCCTCCCTCCCTCTTCTTCCATCGTTTCTTTTCTCTCTCCTTCAATGTGTTCGTGTCTTTCTCTGATATCATGTTTTTCCTATTTTCGGTGGTTTGTCATTCCTTTTTCCTTGCGTCTTCCATTCCAGTCTGTATTTCTTACTACTTCCAGTCTGTATTTCTATCTTTTTCATCACTTCTTTTTCTTTCTTTGTTATTCCTTTTTATTCTCTCTCCTTCACTCGTTTCTCGCCCTCTTCTTGTTTCTTGTAATTGATGTGCCTCTTTTATACCTTCTTTCCCTGTGTCTTTTATACCATTCTGTATGTTTTACTTTCCTTTCCGCATCCCTTCCTTCTCTCTGTTCGTTCTTTGTTATTTTTTACGTTCATACTTCTTTCCCTCAGTCCCCTCATTCTCCTTCACCTTCCTTTCATCTCTCCTTTCCTTCATTATTTCTCCATTACTTTTACATTTAAGTTTCACCTCTTTCTCTCTCTCTCTCTCTCTCTCTCTCTCTCTCTCTCTCTCTCTCTCTTTTCATAATTTAAGCCTTCCCATCCTCTCCCCATTCAGCAGACAGGTATTCCTCCCTTCATTCATACTTTTCTTCTCTCCCTCTCATCTTCCATCTCCCTCCCTCCCTCCCATCGTAATTCTCCTTCTTTCTTCCCTCCCTCCCTCCAGTCATACTGCTCCCTCCTTCCCATCACACTCTTTCTTTCCCATCATATCATTCCTCCCTCCCTCCCAGTATATTTCTCCCTCCCTCCCATCAAAGTATTCCTCCCTCCCTTCATATTGTTTCTCCCTTCCATCATACCTCTCCCTCCCTCCCATCATACTTCTCTCCCTTCCATCAAACTTCTCCCTCCCTCCCATCATACTTTTCCCCCTCCCTCCCTTTCATCGTACTTTCCCTCCCTTCTTTCCTTCATAATATGCCTCCCTCCCCCCTTTAAACCATACTTTCTCTCCCTTCCATCATAGTTTTCTCCCTCCCGTCATACAATTCCTCTTTTCTACCCTCATCCTTTATCCTTCTTCATACAATCCTACGTCCGCGGCTATAAGTGTCCGATCTTACTGTACTCTCATCACTTAAACTTGCTCCAAATTTGCCACCTGTCCATCCTCAGTGTGAGATGTAACAAGATATTAATTAGCACTACAATACCATGTTATAGCTCTTCACCTTCACTGGGCCCAGATTTTCATCCTTTCGAAGCTTATTTCACGTGGCTTAATGGCGGAAAAAGGCGATGTAATGGCTGTAGACCGTTTCCATAGCACATCTTCGTGACTAGCACCATATTCTAGGGTTAATCTACTGTTAAAGTTCAGTAGTCAAGACGGAAAGAAGGCAGTTTTAGGGGAAGTTAAAGTGTAGAGTATTGTCACGATAAAGTGCTATGGAAGAGCCATAGCACTGTATCATTCTGCCATCTGCGCTGCGTGACATGCGGTAACAGTACGAAAACCTGGACCAGGTTAAAGTGATTGAACTATGGCTATATAGATATTGATTTATTCGGTGTATACTTAACCACCGCCACATTCTGCAGTCGTGGTGATGGTAGCAGTCGGATTACCTTAACCTGACAGATTTTTGTCCTACTGCAGCTTGCTTTACGAAGCTCAGTGGCGGAATATTGCAATACTATGACTATGTTCTTTCCATGGCACTTCTTCGTGATGAGCACAGTATTCTCCTATTAACCATGGCAGTCCTGTGACGATTATAGCAGTTTATACTTGCTGCCACGAGACCATTTTATTCAGTTTGATAGATGCTTATGAAACGGCAGGAATTTATCTGTCCCAGCAGAGGTATGTCCTAGCAGGGGTATGTCCTAGTAGGGGTATTTTCTAGCAGGGGTATTTTCTAGCAGGGGTATGTCCTATCAGGCGTATGTCCTAACAGGGGTATGTCCTAGTAGAGGTATATCCTAGCAGGGGTATGTCCTAGCAGGGGTGTCCTAGTAGAGGTATGTCCTAGAAGGGGTATGTCCTAGCAGGGGGGGGGTATGTCCTAGTAGAGGTGTCCTAGCAGGGATATATCCTAGCAGGCGTATGTCCTAGCAGGGGTGCCCTAGTAGAAGTATGTCCTAGCAGGGGTGCCCTAGTAGAAGTATGTCCTAGCAGGGGTATGTGGTGGTGGTGTGGGAGGTGAGGTTGATGTGGTGTGGGTTGGTAGTGGTGGGGATGGGAGTGGTGTGTTAAGCGGGGGTGGTGGTCCTGTGGGTGGTAGTGCTGGTGGGATAGTGGTAGTGGTGTTTGGTGTAAATGGTAGGGATGGTGGTTTGGTAGGTGGAGCCGGTATGTGGTAATGGTGGTGGTGATGGTGTGAGTGGTAACGGTGGTTGGTGTGGATGGTAGGAGTGGAGGTGGTAGCTGTGACAGGTGTGGGAGGCCGAACATAAATATGAAAA